>JAOTRH010164269.1:0-12699 GCA_034768845.1 Heliamphora exappendiculata
AAAATGTGTATATATATATAAAAGAAGTTGATATGCATTAATGATTAAACTGATACATACAGCAAAATGGACTGAGAAATAATATAAACAAGATCATATGCATTAAACTGATACATTTGGCAGTAACAAGGTCGACTACGTAATGTCTATCACGTGATGCCACACAATAAATAAATTAATATCTCTTCACTTTTGAAAATAGAGAGCCTCAGATATGGCAAGGAAGTTGATTAGAAGAAGGAAAAAACTTTGGAACACTCTTCCTTCAGAGAGGCATCCTCGATATGAAATGCAAAAAGGAAATGTTGGTTTCCCGCTTAAAACATTCAAGTAGAAAATCTATTTTCTTGAGTAAAATCAAGGAAATACGAACACACCAACAATTTACGATTCCACTATATTAGTATCTATATTATAAAGGGCAATGTTGTTGATGTGATATGTATCCTACATGGCATTTCATTCTCTTCTCTCTCGCTAACTAGCACCCCCCCCCCCTCTCTCTCTCTCTCTCCATTTAAAATTCAAATTATTTTTCTCTTCATTTTAAAATCAATTGTTTTTCTCTTTATTTAAAATTCAACTTTTTCTCTTTATTTTCCATTAAAAAATGTAATTTTAATGTATATGAATACTTGATGTCTGAAAAAATAGTTGATTTTGTAAATTTTTTAACTTACATATATCTTGTTGTATTTATGTTTTCAAGTGAGAAGGGAAGATATTCAAATGTTCAATCTGGTTATTAATAGCAAACACCATCACCATTCCTCATGCAAAAATGTAGGTCAAGTTACAACCACCAAAGAGTCCCATGGGTGATGATTTACCCAATGAGGTTGGGTAAGCAAATGACCAAAAGAAATATTTCCACACATACTCCTGTAAAAAAATGTGCAAGAGAAGACTGAGCTCAGATCAATATGGGCACTGATTTATTTATGTTTCAAGTGAGAAGGGAAGATATCCAAATGTTCAATTTGGTTATGAACAGAAAACACCATCACCATTCCTCACGCAAAAATGTAGGACAAGTGACAACCACCAAAGAGTCCCATGGGACATGGGTGATGATTTACCCAATAAGGTTGGGTAAGCAATGACCAAAAGAAATATTTCCACACCAACTCCTGTAAAAAATTGTGCCAGAGAGGACTAAGCTCAATTCAATATGGGCACTGAGGGATCAGCTTCAACAGTAAGACTTGATGAGCAACTTAAATTTAGATTTCTAAGTTCCTTAAAGAGAGAATGTAGAACTCCTAAGACCGAAAAACATCTGCCGTAAAAGTAAACAATACTGGGATCTCATCCTTGATATACCATCCAAGTTTTAGCAGTATCAAAAAACAAAAACTTGCATGCCTTTTCCATGCACATGCAAGTCAACAGAAATTCAATATGCTTACGTGCATCGTGTATGTGTGTGCAATTAGGTAGGTAAGATTTGACAGTGGAACCAAGGGGTTTAGGTAAGTACGTACATCCAACTCTCTCAGCCTCAACCATGCGTAGATCCAAAGGAATTTCCTGAAATTGTGCAGCAAGTTGCTGATCTCCAAGAGACAAACTAACGGAGACAAAAGCTTTTATGCTAGCCTCTCCATTACTGAATCCTGTATCAACAGTCAGATGAACGGGGTTTAGAACTTCTCTGGAATAAAATTCATGGATCAATGCACTACCGCCTGTGACTCCAAAGCCAGTTGAAAACCTGTGCCAATTGAAAAGACAGAAGAGGAAAAATGTTTTAACCTATACATATTAAACAAAAAAAGCTCGGTACTTCCATATAGTGTAAGTAACAATAAAGTTACAAGTACATCACTCCGCTTTCCAATCTCATGAAAAGTGAACTACACAACTAAAAGATGATAAAATGTGGAAACATCATAATATATACTCATGAACAAAATCCCTCTTAACAGATAAAGGCCAATTCACACAGAACCATATAAGGATGAATAGTCACAAGCTAACAAAAGAGAAATTTGGAAATATCAGTTCAGTTGCAAGATAAGGGGCACATTATGATTTATTTTTAATATTCTTCAGCGAAGTGTTCTTTTCAGGGATTTAGGTTAAATACATTTGTTAGTTTTTTAAATACATTGAATATTTTTGTTAGTTTATTGAATATTTTTTTCATTTTCGTCTTAAGGTACTTAGCTTTGTTCTCCTCACTAGGTTAGGTATTGGGCACTTAGATGTTAAGCACCCACAGCACTACTGTAAATTGCTTTCCAAGTATTAGATACTACATTAAGACATAGAAGTAACTTCCTCAGCAATATTAATAAGGTCATAATCCTTAATGTTAATAATGATAAAGTGTAACTAATAAATGTGAGCGTCACATTCTTTTATGGAGTAACTAGTAATGTAACTAGTGTTAAGGTACCAAATTAGAATTCTCATTACTTCCTGTTCATTCTTTCTCTCCTCTTATCTTCCTGTTTTCACCACCTATCTTTCTCGCCATCATCACATGCAAGATAAGCCAAGTTCTCAAAGTTTCTAAGGTACTACTTGATTACCTGATTTTCAAACAACCAAATAAACTCCTTAAAATCTGTCTGATGTAAGAAGTAGAAAAGTTGAAGGGTGCTCTTAGAATCCAACTCTTGTGGTTGTGGGTATAAGAAACCCCAATCACAGTCAATGACCTTTATTTTACCCAATTAAAACTTATACAATTGCATATAGAAAGCATCAAACCATCAATATTTAAACAAATATTTAAAATGTGAAACAGTATCGATACAACAGAACATGCCATAAGGAGTTTAAGTAAGGATGAGTAAGATGAGAAATTACCATCCGATAATGACTTCCTTTGGGTTCACCTTCTGGTGGGATTGTAACATAGTATGATGATAATCTATATCCACTGCAACCTGAGCCCACTCAAAAGTTGAGTGCAAATGAGTAAGAAAAAGACAGAAAATACATGAAAATCAGATGAACTGATCAATTTTTTATTCACTAACCGTTACGAAAACTACACACTTGCACTCCCATGTGCATACATATACAGAACTAGCGTAGCACACGTGCAACGTCTAATCTTTAAAAAAATATGTGGTGCTTATAAAAATCTTATAGTGGTTATAAAAGTGTGAATTAGCTTCGTTCATATCAAGGGGGGTGTTCGTTTTAGATTACACATTGCCTTGGGGAAGTAACTCCAAACACCTAGGACACATTATGCAAGACTAGAGGTTGTATGTGCACACACCATATGAACGGATATAGGGATGTGGAAGCGTAGTGAGCCGTGAGGAAATAAATGTCAGTTTTTACGTGTTTATCCTTAACAATTTAAATTTTTGGGAAAAATATACTGACATTTCTTGAGGTTTGTAATTAATACATAAGCACCCTTGCGGTTTAGGAAATTAAAATTTCCTCTCTAAACCATTATATACATGAATTGCAACTAGCATTCTTATGTTGTCCATAGAGAAATTAAATGGATTTAACAGGAAAAAAATCAGTGTTTCAGTATTTTTAATGATTGTTGATATCAACCCTAACTAATAGCTGATTAACTGCTAACTAAGGAATTGGATGAATTTGTATGAGACTGGAAACAACGGGGAGGAGGCCGCAATTATCTAAACCATAGGAGTGCTTATATATTAATTACAAAGGGAGATCAGTGTATTTTACCCTAGAATTTTTACAATTATTTTGATATGTAGGGGGTTAGAATCCATGGGTATTTTTGAAAAAACGAAAAATTGTTAACTAACTAAAAAAGTGTCTACAAAAAATTTGGGCGTTGGCCTTTTATAAATAATAATATAGATTATTTAGAAAAAATATCTACGTTTTGGTGAATGAATGAACCAACTGGATTAAGGGAATAAATGACCCAAGTGGATTTAGACTAACTATGTAAACTCCTAGCTCAATTATTTGAAGAATTTCCATAAATACAAAAACTTGTGACATTCACGCTTCCTCATTCAGAACTATGATTACTCCACCAATTCGTAGCCTTTAACATGTGTCTTTTCATTAAATAGTGCAAGTTCAAACCTAGTACGACTTTACAAATTAACTAAATTTTTATAGCATTAGGAACAGAAACAATTCGAAAACGTAAGACTCAAAACTTTACGTGCGTTTGTCTAATTTTCTTCTTGATTTCCTACGAAGGGCAGAAGCAAAGGAAAGCAAAGAATCAAAACCTGATCCGAGGACTCGTTGTGTGGAACGGTGAAGGAGTTGCGAATATCGACGGTGCCGTCGGGGAAGATGGATCCGAGAAGAGTACCGATGACTCGGTTGGCCTGGTCGGGTCGCCGAACAAAGCAGTCGCAGATGTTGAAGATCACCAGAGGATGGACCTTCGCTGATAGGCTCGTCGGCGACGGAATGAACTGCAACACCGTTTGACTGGTTGACGCCATTATCTGATATGGCTTGGCCTCCGAGAGAGAACAATGAGATTGGAAACTAGACGAGAGTGCGTACAGCGATGGTGTGAATTTTAGGGTTCAGGGAAAATCTGGAAAACCGTATATTTGTTTTTGGGGGAATTGTCCCATTTTAAGCTTTTTTGTACAATTATGTCGTAAAATTAGAATAATTTTTTGATACGTTTCATTTTGAATTGATATTTCAAAACTATTCTTACTTTTTTCTATTTTCGTGCCTCTTAAAAATATCTTTGGAATTGCTATAAGAAATTAGCATTCACTTTTAAATAAAAATCTTCCATTTTTTATATAGACTTGGAATGGTTTCAAAAATGTGATAGTGCGAACCTTTATTTTGATTTTGTTAATTTACTTGATTAAAAAAGATTTGCAAAATATTCATTTTGATTTATCAATTTTTGATTTATTGTTGGTACTCAGTGATAATGCAAAATTTATAGGTACTAGTTTTGCTTTAAGATTTGATTCACTTTGATTTAATAATTTGCTAATTTAGCTTTTTCCAAAATATTCATTTTGATTAAATAGTTATTTAGTTTGAAATGCGTATTATTTTCATTTTGAAACATGTATGATTGAGTAATGAGTTGAATATAATCAAAACTTTCAACTTGATTCAAAAATAATAACTAGCAAGCCCTGATCATAAATGTCACGTATAAATAAAATGTCAAAATATTTATTTAAAAATTAAAAGTAATAATTCAAGTTTAACCATATGTTGTATAATAAAGTGCAAACCAATTTAAACTATTAATATTGAATTTTGAATAAATTATCTTTTTAAATTGTAGAGTATATAGTATCACTTAGCCAATAGAGAAGCAAATACAAAAATAATTTTATGGAACTTATTCTCATATTTTTATTTATAATTCCATGACCCAATTTATCCTAACACATTCATTTTTTATTACATAGTATAACTTATCTCTTTTTATTTCATGCTATTACTAATTTTCATGAATCAATCGTGTGAAAAAACTTGACCCATGTGTAATGCTAAAAATGATTAAGTTAAACTAATATTGTAAAATAATATATAAGGAAATTTGATGTTCTATAGTTCTACTAAGAAAAATGAAATTCTAACTAAGTTTAAAAATTGATAGTTTTCAACAAAGCATTCCACTTTTCTATAAAAACATATGCTAAAAAATTGAATTATTAGGTGTTTGGGTACAAAGAAAATGTACTTCAAAACTAAACAAAGAGACGATGAAAAGATAAAAATACTTAAATATGTTAATTATAATATGATTTGTATAGGATTTAAAATAATACAATTCAAGTAGCATAAAACGGACCATAAAAACAAAAATGTGCTTTTATCAATACTAAATAGAATCAATATAATTAATATAATCAATAGAAAAAGATCAACACCAAAAACCTGGATGGATGTGAGGTACGGGAGAAATTTCATAAACTAATAATATATCCATCCATTGAATATCATAATTAAATTGATTTCACCCAACATCTTTAAATCTGCCTTCAATGATCTCTGTTTATAATTCTTTTTTTTTTCTTTGTTGTTGTCTTAAATTTAACTTTACTAATGCCAACAACAATACCCAAAAGTTTTATTTCTCTTGTACTAATTGTTACAATAAATAAACACTTGAATTCGTGCTAAAAACACAAACCAAACAAATTATTAACAATTATCAAATATTAAGAAGCTACTAAATAAACTAATTAATCTATTTTAAATTAAGAAAAAAATAATTAATTGATGTAACATTAAAAGAAAAATACTAACCACCCTCCATTGGGCGGTGGTTAAGTGTTATATAATTTATAGATATCTATGTAAAATGTATTAATATATGTAAAAATCATAGACTCTACACTTAAAAATATATTAATATTAAACAAAAAAAAAGTGCTACGCCTCCTGAAGGAATCAACCGAAAAAATGACCGAAAGGCAAAAAAAAATTCGTGGATTGGGGTTTGAAGGAATAACGTGACACACGGTTTGGGTTTATATTTTTTTTAAATTTTTTTTTCTTTAGTGAAAATTTTTTATACCCTCAAAAATTAAAAGATTAATGCCAATTTTTTTAAAAAAATTCTCATATTATTTTTTTAAAAAATTTTGTTACTTATTTTTAGAAAAAAGTTACTTTAAAACTTTTATAAGAGTTTTTTTTTGTCTTTAGTAAATTTTTTTGACATTAATTAAAATAATTATATTTTTAGATTTGTTTTATTATAAAAAAAAAATTAAAAAATTAAAAAATTTAGACCGATAGAAAAAACAAAAAAATTATAAAATAAGGAAAAAAGAGTTTATTAAATTTTAAATTGTTTTTTTAAAATTCATTCATTGGGTAAAAATTAATTTTTTTAATTTTTATTCAAATTAAATAGTTTTCTTTCTCTTGTATCAAATGTATGAAAAAAATTTCATATATTATAATATGAAAAAATTCTTTTATGCACATGTTATGAAATTTTTTAATGTATTACAAGATGTAAATATTTTTATACACACTCATGTTATGAAAAAACTTTTTATATATCACAATATAAGAATATTCTTATATATACAATATTATGAAATTTTTTATATATATCACAATATGTGAATACGCTCGTACACACACATCTATCAAGATAAAGATACAACTTTAAAAAAAATTATACACGATAATTTTCTCATACTTTGCATCAAGATATGAAAAATGCTTCAACGTATTAAAAAAAATTATACTGAGAAATTTTTCATTCATAAATTTTTCATTTCATAAAAAATTAAAAATGACAAAGTTAAAAAAAAAATATATGTATGAGAAATCTCTCATACTATGTATGAGAAGTTTTTCGTACTTGAAATAAATTTTTTTTAAATTACTCATTTTAATTAAATTTAAGAATAAAAAAAGTAAGAAAAATATGTATGAGAAATTTCTCATACTTGAAATAATTTTTTTTAAGTTGCTCATTTTAATTAAAAATAAGAATGAAAAAATTAAGAAAAATATATATGTGAAGTTTAGTATGAGAAACTTCTCATACTTGAAATAATTTATTTTTTTTTAAATTGCTCATTTCAATTAAAATTAAGAATAAAAAAATTAAAAAAAATATGTATAAAAAGTTTTTTATATTATGTATGAAAAGTTTCTCATATTTGAAATAATTTTTTTTAGTAGCTTATTTCAATTAAAATTAAGAATGAAAAAATTAAAAAAAATATGTATGATAAGTTTAGTATGATAAATTTCTCATACTTAAAATAATTTTTTTTTTCAAGTTGCTTATTTCAATTAAAATTAAGAATGAAAAAATTAAGAAAAATATATATGAGAAGTTTCTTACACTTGAAATAATTCTTTTTTTTAAGTTGCTCATTTCAATTAAAATAAAAAATTAAAAAATAAATATGTATGAGAAGTTTCTCATACTTGAAATAATTTTTTTTTAATTACTCATTTCAATTAAAACTAAGAATGAAAAAATTAAGAAAAATATGCATTTCAATTAAAATTAAGAATGAAAAAAATTTAAAAAATATACATGAGAAATTTTTCATACTTGAAAAAGTTCTTTTTTTTTTAGTTGCTCATTTTAATTAAAACTAAGAGTGAAAAAATTAAAAAATATATATATATGAAAAATTTCTCATATCTCATACTTGAAATAGTTTTTTTTTTAGTTGCTCATTTCAATTAAAATTAAGAATGAAATATTTTTTCAAAAAAAATACGTATGAGAAAGAAGGAGAAAAAAAAGAAAAAAAAAAAAAAAGAACAGAGTGATGCATAGAAATAACATTCTCACACACACTATTATATTACAAACAAACTGTGAGAACATTTTCTCTGAGAACATTCTCACAGTTTTAAACATTGAGAATGTTCTCAGTATATTTTATTTCGGATGCAATTAATTTATTATTTTAATTTTTTTTTTATATTTTTATAATCGAAATATGCGCATCACAATTGTCTTGCAAACAAACTGTGAGAATATTCTCTCTCTCACACACACACCAGTGAGAATGTTCTCACAATTTGTTAACACTGAGAATATTCTCACAATTTTGAATATTGAGAACGTTCTCAGTACATTTTACTTCACATGCAATTAATTTACTTTAAATAGTTCTCATTTGTTTTGTAAATTGTTCTTTTAATTTAAAACTAAAAATTAAAAATTAAAAAAAAAGTATGAGAAATTTCTCATACTTGAAATATTAAGAATATTCTCATATACTTAACATCTATATTTTTTACTAGATTCTCTGAACTTTGATAGTAAGTCTTGACCATCTTGTTCATATTTTTGAATTATCGATTCACTGGGACGCCAGGGAAGAGTGTCATCACCGAATTAGAACAAGGAATAGAGAGAGAGAAAAAGCGAAATAAAAAATTAAAAAATGTATATGAGAAATTTAAATTGCTCATTTTATTTTAAATTAAGAATGACAAAAAAAAAATATATACATAACAAATTTCTCATATAAACAAACTATTAACTAATTACCAATTTGTTCTTTAATAAACATTAGATACATTAAAATCTGAACATGAATACGTGGTAGGAGAATTTAAAGTCTAAAAATGGTAGGAGAAATGTCATTAATTAATTTTGGTCATCTATTTCGGTGATTTTTTCGGTAATGATAGATTTTCGATTTAAGATTATTTTTTAATTTAAAGTGAGCCCATAACTTAATGTGGTATTTCTTTGAATCTCTTTATATAATAGATTTGGTGTTTTTAAGTACAACGCGTTGTTATGTTTTTTAATAGTTTTAGCTTTTTTTAATATATATTTTTATGATCAAAATTATTTATTATGTAGTATTTATTAAGTATATTATTTTTAAAAATATCAAATTAACAGGACATTAATAGCTACGTCAGTAGATCACATTTGTTAAAAAATAAATGAATAGTAATATAATTTCACAAAAAATAATAATAAATAAATATAATCAGATCAAATAGTTATAAATATATAATTAATTTAAAATTTTTTGAGTAATAAAATCAATAAATATTACAAAATAAATGATTCTTATAATATAAATATGATTAAAAACAAAATATTTAAAAAAGTACAAAATTGTCTGGTGCAAAACGTAAGTATATTTTATAGTATTTTATATCAATTATGCGTAGACATCAATTTGGGTAGTGTTATTGGGTCAAAACATTCGGGATGTATAGCATTTTGCTTAAAAAAAACTAATCATATAAAATAAATACATAGCAAAAGCTTAATTTATATCGTAAAAATAAATCTATAAATGACAAATGTATAGAAGAGGTAACACCGCTTGAAACACTATATTGGAACAATATTATATATGGCATTACTTTAAATTTACAATTAACATCTTTTATTTATCTAGTAATCTTCTTTTTTAACTATTGCCTTATATTCCATTAATAATTCTAGAGAAGGATATACACTAAAGATTATATGACACATGGACTCTACATATGGGACAAAACCTAAGTTGACAAAACAGAGCTTCAGCCTCCATTTTCAATTGGGCATAATTTTCATTTCCAAAAGAGGGTTCAGATTGATTATTGACAATAGCCAAAGTGAAAGCACATACATGCATATATATATATATTACCTTTTTAGGAAGAAAAACTTGAGAGAGGAGAGAGAATAAAATAAAAAACTAAAATTATGTCATTTTAAGAGTTAGATTTTAACGTCTATACAATAAAATACTTTATTTTTTTCAATTTATATAAATATCATATCAAATTGTTTTATTTTGTTATATAGATATTTAATTTTAGGAATTTAATAGTAAAAAAAATGATATCAATAATTTAATAATTAGTTAATTAGTCAATTTTAAGATATTTGATTAAAAATATAATTTTATTAATTTTATTAATTAATAAATATAATTTTTTTAAAAATAACAAAAATAAAAGCTATACAATTTTTCATGGGATTCGTAAAAATAGAAGTGCTAAAATTGAATATTTTTTTTAATTTTATTACATAAATAACATGAGGAAGGAGTGGGAACAAAAGGAAGGATAAAGATTGTTTCATTTTAATTATTAGATTTTTGACACCTATACAAATATTACATAAAAAATTCTATGTTGTTATATAGGTGTTAGCCAAAAACAAATTAATCTTTTTTGAAAAAAAAAATTCTTCGAAACTATCAAGCGATTGTGTGCAAGGTCCTTTTGTCGTGTTTTAAGACTTCACCAGAAAGTAATCAAAGATGAAACAAGGATAAGTAATAAAAAATTTTATTACTTCGATGAGAATAACTTACAAAAGCTTGATTACAAAGAATAAAGTTATTTCTATGAACTGAAGATTGAAATAACTCGAAACAAAAAATACATAAAAAGATAAATAAGATAAAAATAAAAAGATAAGTAGCTCGCCAAAGTGTGAAAAATCCCATACAATGCATGTATGCATATTATTAATAAAAATAAATAAGTCTCTATAAATAATTTTTCATAATCACTTTTAATTTCTCCTCAATGTTTTAACGATACCAAGTGTTTCAATAACTACTAATATAACTATTAACTTTCTCATATATTGCTAAGTGTATTTAATGTGTGTAATTTTTTTCAACTGCTGTATTTTCTTTAGTTACTACTTGCTATCATCAAAAAAAAATTATGTGAATATTTAAAATATATAAATATTTTTTATTAAGTCTTTATAAAATATGGTAAGTTATTAAATAAAAAATAATATCCTCAAAAAAAAAAAATAATTATAATGTAAACAATAGGTATCTTAAAAAATAATTTAAAAATCAAAAGAGGCTGTATTAACCAAAAAAAATTATCATCGACCAAGGTATATCTCAATTTAAAAAAAGAAAAAAGAATAAAAGGTATTATATATATACAAAGTTACAAACACATACACACATAAAATTTTAAATTACACCTATGTTAAGGGGACTCTTTAATTCCTAGTCCTCTATTCTTGCGCTAATCATCTTTCTCCGAAGAAAATCTTTACTGCGAATTAATGTCGGTATGTAGTCGGATTTCTCACTGAAAAGCCCTAATTTGATGATTTCCATCGGATTAATGCTTGATGGGTTCGATTTAGCTTGTCTTTTGATCATTATATATGCTCGTAGCTCCTTGATGATGTTACGACGTTTATTGATTGTTTTTTCTCTTGGAAATGTTTGGCTTTGTTGATTCGATTTCGCTGTTTATTGTTCTTTCGACTTGATCTTTCGATTGATATGGATTTATTCTAACTTAGCAATTTGAGGTACAGCGTCCAATTTGATTGTGTTTATTTCTTAATTTGGGTATGAAGAGTTAATCTGAAGCTGGTTTAGGATTTATTTATTTATTTATTTATTTATTTATTTATTTATTGTAATTAGATGTATGTATGTATCCATGTCGTTGAATTAATGTTGTTGTGTAGTTGAAATTATGAAATATCAGTTGAAGCTTTTATAGTGTGAAGTTGGTGCTTATGGAGTTCTGTATTTTCTCCAATTTTTTGAATTTACTTGAATTGTGGTGTATTATTCATCATTTGATTATTTTTAACATGCTGGTATATTGATTGGATTAGGTCAAGTGTGTTTTTCTAACGCTTTTAAAAAATTTAGTTACTCAATAGTGGATATCTTTCCTGATGGCTTTCTTCTTGTTACATCGTATTGACAAATTTATCTAAAATTTGGAGGAATAGAATACCACAATGGATCTTACATGCACAGATGCACTAACTTCAAACCTTGATATTTGAGCAGCAAGACATGGATTTGGTTACTTATTCCTATTTTCTTGTGTTAACATATCCTCCTCCTTTTCAGGTTGACTTCTGAGCGTCGTTGCTTTTATTTTCAGGCAATGTATAAGGATGTTCCTTAGTACCTTCACTTTGTACTATTTTCAATATATCTGCCTTAGTACCTTCACTTTGCACTATTTTCAATGTGTCTCTGAATTGATAGCATCTAATTTTCGATGTCCTGTTCAGGGACTATTGGGATCTATAATTTGAAGCTGCTATCATTTGTTTTTAGATGGATGCAGAAGTAGTGTTTTTATGATTACTGCAATATCTCTTATGCACGCCTAGTCCTCTTTAATTCCTAGTCCTCTATTCTCTCTCTTTTTGCTGTGGTTTAAAGGAATGCACGCCTCACTTAAAGCTTGCCAAGCTCCCTCATGTACTGCAGTCAATACGTGGACTTTGTGAAATTAATAGTACAGCGCGGAAATTTTTCTTCATTAAAAACATTTCCT
>JAOTRH010164280.1:0-12698 GCA_034768845.1 Heliamphora exappendiculata
AAAAAATATATCGGGGTTCTACCGGTACAAGTTCTCGGAGGATCGTAGCCCACACTACGTTCGAGGATCGCATAAGGAAATACGGTAAAAGATCTGACAAGAGCTTCAACTATGAATCAAGTCGTAATTAAAGATTAGATCTACAAGAGCTATTCTTCTAAATTAACTTTGGTTGCACCGGTTTTATTTTGATCGTTCTTCGTCAAAAATTTTATCTATAGCCCATTTCGGCGTTTGTCCGTCCAGTTAATTTTTTACCAAAAATTATTTTACAAAAACAATGATCTTGGCAGTGTTGCCTCCAACACGAATACCTATGAGCTGTGGATGACAATGATCTCTGTGTATGATTTGTTTGATGATTATAGACACCACTACACGACATGAACTGTGTGCTTGCATGTGTTTGCGACTAAATTGTCTCGCGTGCGCTATGTGTTTATGTGTGCATAGGGGTTGAATCTCGGAAGTGATATAACTTGCCTTTGGGCGTCTAGTTAACTATTCTGGGATTCAAAATAGTAAAACGTTTGGCCGACATTCTTTCTATGAGAAATCTAGATTAGTTACTCGGATTGGCGTGTCATTTCTAGAGGTTCACCTCAGTATGTGAATGTTTGTTGCTGTGATATTTTTCTGTTGTGTCTTATGTGTTAGGTGATTATCGAATAATGGGGATTCGAAGAAAGTTTATAAATAACCTAGGAGGAGAAAGGGTTAGATTGGATTTAATATTGCTAGGAATATAGTTCTTACTACAAGAAAGTTGTGACTATGAGGTTGGAGTTAAGTCGTGGCTATGGTATGATATGAGCCGGGATTGATGGTTAGAGATTTGAACTTAGGGGCTAAGACATTTCCATTTTAGTGTGTAATATAACAATTCAATCCTGGTGTGAGCATGGAAGATAGTTAAGTCTTTGTTATTTGTAGACCTCGATTTGGAGGGAAGTCATACCCTTAGTAACCCTATAATTAGGTAAAATGGAGTGTTGGGATCTTTTGAAATATGGATGTATGTTTGTTGATAGACTTTGCCCTACAACAGTGTATTTATAGATGAAATAAACGAAGGAGTAATAGCCATAAGTTTTGAGCATTTTGAAAACTTGGACGTAAGTGATCTTGGGTAATCTAATCTTTTGCAACTACGAAGGTATTTAAGGGAATAATATGGAAGTCAAGGATATGGTGTCTCTTTTCAAAGATAAGTATCTCTTTGGCGATTTCTATAAGACTGAGAAATTTGGATTAGTGACAAGATGTCTTTTTCATGGATTGGACTTATACTAAAGGATGACTCATTCTATCTTTGTTAAAAAAAGTAATTACTCATTTATTTAAAAGACTGGTAAAATATGGAACATTACTTAATAAACATCCTTCGGGATATTGTTATTTGTTGTGATGGTACTGTCAGGAATGTATGAAGTGATTCAATTATTTAATTTGAGTATGGGGTTAATCTTGGAGCTAAGAGTTTGTCGCTGCCAGTGAATTAGCTGACGTGTAAATTGCAATTTTAAATTTTAGGAAGGATCTTTTTGACAGTCGAGTAGTATTGTATTTGAATGATTGTGATTGTGAGAGAAAGTATTGTTGAGAAAATGCTAGGGACATTGCTGTTGAATTCTGGTTGAGTTTAATGGACGCCAAATGGGCATAAAAGCTTTGAGTTTTAGTCATGTTCTTAGGCCTAAATATAAGTATGCAAGGGGCTTGCGAGAAGTACCAAAAGACTAGGAATAAAGTTAGCTGTTAGTGAAGAGTGTTCTTTAGGGCAATCTTGTGGTCATGACAACAATTATAAAAGGGTGAAATGGGGAATTTGGGAAAGGCATTTCATATAAAGAAATTGTAATGTTACCACGAGATAGAAGAAGGACATCGAAAATCAAGATCGTCTAAATTACCTAGAATTGTTCGAACTATGACGATGATTGAATTTTGGGGACGAAATTCCCCAAAGGGGGAAAGGATGTAGAGACCTGGTATGCTTTAAATTTTTAGTTAATTATTAAATTAGTAAAAATAGTTTTTGATGATAAAATACCACTTTGGTATGCGGTTAGGCCCAGGAATATAGTTCTGCGATAAATCTTGTGATGTTAGAAAATTAGGGCTTATTTAATTGAAGTTAATTTTAAATTAAAATGGGGTGGATTTACTAATATAATTGTAATGACATGTTATATTATTAGAGGGCATCCTAGAGGCTTTGAGAAAATTAAGCAATTAATAAAAAACAAAAAAAACAAAAAGGGGGAAAATACATCTCAGCCAAATCTGAGATGTCTCTGGAAGAGAAACCAAGTGAAGAGAAGTCGAGAGAGAGATCTAGAGAGATCGGGAGAGAGAGGGACATAGATATAAGAGAGACCCGAAGGTCCCTCCCAAAGACAGAGCATGAAGCACGCCATCCCCGATCTCCGACACCGCCATCCCTGCCGGTGTAGACACCCCAATTTAACCCCACCCAATCTGAGGAGGATCCGATGATGAAAAAAGGTGGAACAAGTGCCTCAGTTCGATTCTCGGGAAGTGATCCAAGCTCGGTATTTGAACTTTAACCATCAAAAACCTTCGAAGCCAATAACTTGTTGCCCAAGAAATTTCTAAACATGGCGACCGCCAACTCCATTGTGGCGACCGTCAATAGAACCTTGCGGAACCTTTTCGAAAATGGCGACCGCCGACCTCAATATGGCGACTGCCAACTCACATTATAGCGGCCGCCAACTTCAAATGGCCTGACGTGTCCCCAAAATATGGCAGCATCTCATTGGCTTAAAAACTCTATAAATACCGTACCCCTGGTACGTTTTGAAGGATAGAATATGGAGAAAGAGAAACTCTGCCGATATACTGAGCGATTTCGAGCCCCGACGACGAAGCCTTATCGAAATACCGAGATTCGAGCCTTCGAAGTTCCCAAACCTTAGCTTGGATCACCACTCGAGGATTAGACTACCAAGACACATTCCCCGACTTGAGGATCTCCCGAAAATCTAGGTACATCGCTTAGATCCCCGATCCTTCTAGCTCCACCTTCTCTCTTGTGGAGTGATCGAGTTAATTTTCACGAATTTATTTCAATTATGCTCTTCTTTTATTCATTAATTGTTATATTCATAGTTAAATTCATGTTTTATCCTACTTAGTTTAATTGCTTTATTGATTTGCTTACTTTCACTTTAAGCTTATTTCAAATTGTTAAAATTATTAAATAGTGCTAATATTTTTAACAATTACAACTAATTAATGTTGTTGATTGTTATATTAATGCACTTACATCTATATGGGTATAGTTGTCAATACTTTTACCATACTTGATCATTGAATTAGTTGTAATTAATTTATCTTAATTTCAATTAGTACATTCTATCTCTTTTTTCTTTTAATGTAATTTAAATTTCTTGTAATGTGCGTTCTTTGTTATTTTCTTTGTAATTAGCCTAATGTAATTTTCTTGCAATGTACCATTTATATTATTTTATTTTCTTATAATATTAGGTTAATGTTCTTTCATTTTTGTTAGCATTATTTTAATATTCAAGAATTTTATTTCTTCTTTTCTTATTCTTTTAATTCAATATTCATCTTCTTTTAAGTATTAGTTTAATGTTCATTTAAATAATTTTATTTCCTTTTCTTTTCTTTTCTTAGTACAATTTTATTTTCTAGCATTTTGTTTCATGTTAATTTTCTTTTCTTTATAGCTTTATTTACTAGCTTTTTTTCATAAATCCAAAATCACCAAAAACTTGTAATCTAATTTTCATCTTTGAATAGCATCATAATTTTTCCTTTCAAAACTCATTTGTTCTTTTATTTTCTTCCATTTTCTTTTTTTTTTCTTTTAATCTTTTTTAAGAAAAATATAAAACATTAATGATCACATCTTTTTAACTTTTTAAAATCTTCCTATATTAGCTTATTTTTTTTTCATGCTATTTTCTTTTATTAACTACAAAAATCACAAAAAAACCTTGTATGTTGGTTGTCATTCTTTTTCTTTTACCCTTTTAAATGGTAGTGTAATTTAATTAAAACTCTTTTATTTATTTTGTTTCCATGGTTTTTTCTTTGATTTGTTCAAAAACATAAAATGTAGATAGTTTTCTTTTAAGTAGTTTAAATAAATATTTTTTTAATATTTTATTTTTGGCTTAATTAATCTTCTGCAAACCTTTTTCTTTCTTCTTCAAATTAAAATTTTAAATGTTTGCTTGTTAATATGAAATGTTTGCTAGTAGGCTTTATTATCTTGATTTTTAACAAAGAATTTGTACATGTTTTCTAAACGTTTTAGGTAATTTAACAAAATGCATATTGTACATGTTAGTTTATGATCTAATTATTTTGTTTCACAATTGTATATTTTATTTTTGTTTATAATTTATGCTTAGAAAACGTTGGTAATTTTATGCATATTTTTCTTTTAATCAAATCATGCTAGTTTTGGTTATTTCAACATTATTGCATGTGGGTATGTGTTTCATGTATCCTTTAGTTAGAAATCGCATGTCTTAGGACTTAGGATTTTTCTTTAGACATTTATTTATTTTGTAGTGTTATGTACATATCTTATGTATTTTCTATACTTAATTTTGAATGTTCTCTCTTGACCTCCATTTTCTTTATTTGCATGCACTTGAGAAATTCTATTAAAGAATTAATGATGATTAGCATAGGCCAACCTTATAGTTAGCCGAATGGGGTGCCTAACACCTTTTTCGATTCATATTTTAGCCCCCGGACCCTCTTTCTCTAGTTAAACGCTTTTTAGATCAGTTGGCCATCTTTGTTTTTCTTAATTTTCTCAAAAACTAAGTGGCAACTCTATTTTCAATAAAATGGAGTTTTCAAAGGTTGATTTTCAAGGTGTTAAAGTATTTTTCAAAATTCAACGCCACAGTATTTTCTTGCGACTTCGCTGGGGACTGGTTTATAAAATCAAATAAGAGGGCTAGATTTGAAAACATCATTGGTTCTTAATATGTATCTCTCATCTGTATTTTTGCATGCGTATGCATTGTTCTTCAAATCTCCCTTCCTGGTCGACCTAGTGCTATGAGCGTTAATCTGTTTTGGGGATTGTTGGGGAGATTCGGACGTACTGTTTGACCATGTTCTGCATGGAAGCTATATACCCTACTCTATTCAAAAGGTACCCTTTTCAACTGACTAACACCGGCCTTTTGCATATAGTAAACTTAGAACCCCCCAATTAGGTGCTGCTAATCTTGGTAGAATTAAGTGTTTTTTTAATTGTATAATGTCAGGATTATTTATTCGGATTAGATTAGATTTTCCTCGGGTTCGGCTCGGATTCGCTGTTATCCTTTGATTAGATTAAGTTTTTCGCCTTCGGTTTCTTACCTGGGTTTTTCGACCTTCACCACAATCGGTTTTTCACACCGCAGTTTTCTTCCTGAGGTCGTACTCGTGTTTTAACATCTCTAGGGTAGTTCCTCCCTCTTTCGAATTCCTTTCGGCTTGCTAAATTTATACCCCATTTTGTCTAGGCTTACTTCCTTCAAATTTTCTTCTTTCGACCTATGTGAGAAAGTTTTGTTACCGGTATGCTGCCAGTTTTTCTCTAAGAATTATAGGTCGAACCAGTCCCTTCAGGATTAGAATAGTCTCCTTTCCAGAACGCTGTCCGCTTAGACAAACCCTTTCTAGTTTGGTTGACCTATCCCCTTTAGTTCTCATCTAGGGTTTTCAGATATCCAGATGTTATGCTGCTGGTATGAACCCGACAGGGGCGTTATTTCAGTTTCAGCTGTTTTGGGGTATCTGGGCGATTTGCTACCTGTTTTCTGAACTCTTTCAAAAAATGTCTAAAATTGGTCATTCTGCTTGTGGGATTTAGGTTTCTCTGCAGGATTATCATTGGGTCAAGAAAAGTACAATCAATACGTGTCTGGGAAAGATCAGTGACAGGAAGACTTTGTAGGATATCTGAACGGCCGATTGAGTCAGCTGAAATGGCAAAAAATGAGATGAATCTAGCAGCCCTAATGAGGGCAATTACTGATATACAGAGAGCCGTAGAGCAACAGACCCAGGCTCAAGTGTAATGTCAAGCACAGATTCGGGCAATTCAAGCCCGTATCCCTGTTGCGAATGGACAACCAGATGAGACGAACAAAAATGGAGAGGACTTTTGGGACAACAACCAAGTCCCCGATGGACCGCAAGTTGTCCCACCACCGCCACGAAACTCTCCTCAGGTGATAGTTGAGGAGAAAAACACTGCGCAGTCTAAAAAATCTGCACTGATTAAGAAGATCGACAGGATGTAAAAGGTCCTCAGAAAAGCTAAGGGAGTTGAGGAATACATGCTCGATGTAGGGGGAGTCTGCCTGATTTCATATGCAAAATTGTCGGAAAAGTTTAAGATGATAGACATGAAAAAATTTGACGGAACCGGAGATCTCAAAATTCATCTCTGAATATACGTCGGTACCTTATCGCCAATGGGGATTGATGACCAGTTGAAGGCTCAGCTCTTTCACCGATCTCTTTCTGTGGCAGCCCAGAAATGATTTCTCTCTCTTGATGTAGCTAAAACCAGAACTTGAGAAGACATCACAACATTTTTTTATCATCCATTATAGTTATAACGTCCAACTGGATGTAACTACCCGAGAGCTCGAAACAATCCGACAAGAGAATAGAAAATCTTTTGTGGACTTCCTGACCCGATGGAGGGGTAAGGCCGCTAAGATGACAAATTGACATTCAGAAAAGGAGCAAGTAAGGATGGTGGTTAAAAACCTGTAGTCTCCGTTAAAGCGCTACTTGATCACGCAGCCACTCTCCACATTCGAGCAATTATTTGACGCCGGAGTCTAGATAGAGGATACTATCCAGTCTGGTGATATCGAGAAAGAAGAACCCAGTCAGAAACCACCAAGAAGGACCTTTCCCGCAACTAACCAAAATTAACCTGCTGCTCACTCAGGCGAGGTAAACCTTTTGAATCCTTCCCCTTCCACCCATTCAACGAACAATCTTCAGCAATCAGACCACGGCCAACAGCAACAAAAGCCTAGGAGGTTCTTCACCCCCTCAACATTTCCTTGTCCACCGCCCTGAATTGACTTGTCGAGAAAGGGCTCCTCAAACCTTTAGACCCCGTGCCGGTACCTGTTCCCTTGTCGCCAAGGTTCAATGCTTCCCAATACTGCACTTTCCATCAAGGCCACGGGCACTTAACTGACAAGTGTTTGAGACTCCAACACGAGATCCAAAACCTCATTGACAACAAAGTGATTCCTCCTCCATCAGCAACCCCAAAGCTGAACGTTACTACTAACCCATTGCCAAATCATGCTATGTAGGTTGGGGTCAATTGTGTGACTTTGGGACAGTTAGAGGACCAAAGTCGGCATATCTTTTTTGCACGGCTACCACGCCCGAGTGTTTCGTCTACTGAGGATCAATTAGGATGTTCATTTGTCATGATTAGAGGCAGTCAAGATAGGATGGAGGAATGGAATGATAATGCCTGAAAATGGTATCGACTGCTAATCCAAGTCTACCGACAAGAAGAAGAGCATAACGAAGAAGACAATTGGCCATTAGATTATTCGGCCCGACCTTATGGATTTGGCCACATGCTTGATGGAATCACCCTTCCCCAACTTTTTGAGGAGGAGGTATACGTCGACGATATGCAATCCTATTGGCTGATAAGGATTGTGTTGAAATCTAACGGGGCCGAATGGACTAATTTTTGGGCTACTCGGGAACAATAGATAATCTTTATCAAGGAGGACATTTGGTAGGAAATCGACAATACCTGGACTATAGAAGATGACGAAGAAAGGAAGGGAAGACTGGCGATCACTAATTTAAGTGATTTATGGGCATTTGAGAGCCCTCCACTTGTGAACGAGTTACGACAAGGCAGTGACACAATAACAGGATTGTGGGATCCTGAAGAGGGTGTAGAACATCTCACTAGAAGCGGGCAACACTTCAAACCAGCCCAACTGAAAAGAGAGTAGCCGAGTGAAAAAGAAAACGAGAAAGAACAGGAAGAGAAAGATGATGCAGTGTTGAGACGATTGAAGAAGACGCAAGCTAACATCAACATTTGGGTGCTACTTATGGCCTCGCATAAACACAGGCAAGTTGTGCTGAAAGTTTTGAATAAAGCCAGCGTTTCAATAGAAGCCACCCCTGATCAATTGATTGGATTGATTCTGCCAACGGTTGAACCAAAAATTATTTCATTTTCTGATAAGGATCTGCCTGCTGAGGGAAGAAGCCACAATAAGTCGCTTCACATCACCGTTAAGTGCTTAGAAAAATTGATCTCGGTAACCCTTATCGACAATGGATCTGCTTTGAACGTCTGCCCGTTGAGAACAACCATCTTCTTGGGGATGAGGCCCGACCAATTTACTCCCCGCAATCAAGGAGTGCGGGCCAATGACAACACCAGAAGGGATGTACTGGGATTGGTGTCATTTGTCATTTCAGTAGGATCTTTGGAAACGTCAGTAGAGTTTCACGTACTAGATGCCCTGGCTTCCTTAAATCTGCTGCTGGGCAGGCCATGGCTACATGGCCCGAATGTTCAGGCAGTACCATCCACCCTCCATCCGAAGCTGAAACTAATAAAAGATGGGGCAGTTCTGACCATTCATGGAGAAGACATCATCCATCCCCCAAGAGAAAGAGAAGGCGCAACTCTGTTGGAGGTCCAACATAGCAAAGATGACATGCTGCTCAGTGGTTTCCAGTTCGATGAAGAACAAGCTGTTCAAACACTGATGAATGAGGAAGAAAGATATGTCAACCCACGAGCTTTAATGATGATGAGAAAAATATCCTTTTTCCCGGGCATGGGTTTAGGACGAAGTAGCAGGGAATCCCAGAACCCATTCAGGTATTGCCGACTTCACACCATTTTGGTCTTGGGTATCAGCCAACGGAGGAAGATCTGGAAAGGCCTAGAAGAGGGTGAAAAGTCAACTATTTTGGGACGCTCAATGGATACCTCGTCAAGGAAGGGGAAGACTTCCCGTATTGCGACTTTCCCGAGCCATGGATCGACGAAGAGACTAACCAAAAGATGCTGGGGTTGGAAATCTTTTTCAACCATCAATTGTCCGACACCAAGGAAGAAGAGACATTGGAGGAAGAAGGAAAGAAGGTCCGAGAGGAAGACTAGGCTGACAAACTCGACGGTACTGATCTGGGGATACTATTCAATGAAAAAATGGATCAACTGCGTATAACTGAATTATACTGTTTCACGATGGGATTCAGCGCACCGGCAGATTGCACCAAGCTTATCGTCAACGCGGCTACAAAGGAAGTAAAGAACTGGACCGTTGAGTCTGATGGTGTGCACATCATCTATCCCCAGTCTAGGATCGAGTCTGAGTCTGTAATCGAGACCACATCTGTTGGTACTCCCCTCTCTTCTTTTGTTATCGAGTTTGTAATCCCCGCTGTTCTCAATGAAATGAACAAAATTTTCGGTTACTCTACTTTGTTCGATTTATTTCATATGCTTTCTGACGATTTTAAATTCGACGGGGACATCGTATTTCAATTTACTAACCCCATAATCAATAAACTGAATACCGTAAGAAACCAATTGGAAACCCATAAACAAACCAAAACCATAAACAAAACATTGCCTAGGTCCAGTCGGCTAGACCCCAACCCCCAGTCGACTAAAAAACACACTCGAAACGCCCAAAAATGTCCAAACATACTATTCTGTTGACTTACCCCACAGTTCAGTTGATCGAACCCAAGAACCAATATCTAGTCAACTAAACCTCACGGTCTAGTCGACCGAACAGAGGCGAAACAAGTTTTCAAGCTACGGGTTCAGCCTACCAAACCTTGAATCAATGCCTCCAAACACCTATCCAACACCCTCAGACACCCACACGCCTAGGCCTAACACTAAGACCACGAAAGAAATTCCCGATAACCGATTCCATCCACTGAAATCGACAAAAAATCGATTTTTAACCCAAAAACCCAACTTGAAGCAAACTCATATCTACAGTAATCTAACCGTTAAAAACACACACGATTACACGTAGCACCCTTGTACCGCAGTAGGGTCTAGAATTCTACCTCGTTAAGTTAAAAACTCGACGCCTTGAACCACGTGCAAAATCGAGCCTCGTCGAAATAAAATTTCATCTGGATGAACGCATAGCCCACTGTGCTAAAAGTAAGGATTCCCTGTTGGATCGTTAAAAATTAAGCCCCAGGCCCCCAAGAACTTAGAGAGAAGGCAGAAAGAAAAAGGAGAAAACTTACCAGAGAAGTTTTAAAAATATCTTTTAAAAATATCTAACTCCCGATATTTATAAGCCTCCAAAATATCTTTTCCTGAAATTTTTTGAAATTTTCACCGTAACATCCCACGGCCCCAGGGACCTTCCCCGCATGCATATCTAACCCTGATTTTGCATCAAAATGCATTTAAACATGCTAAAGCAAAAACGCTAAACGTGCGTCGAAAAATGCCGAAAAAGAAAATGGGTCAGGGTCTCACACAAACACCTCTTTTTCAATCCATGTACATACACAAACCTAAAACAACAAAAATACACCAAAAAGAACACCTCAAAACCCATCTCATCCAACCAAATTCAACCAAAAAGCAATTTTGAACCAGAAATCCAACTTTTTGAAATATAAACTAACTTTTCATGTATTTTTAAACGGTAAAAACACATATAAATTTCACGTAGCACCCTTTAAAAACAAGATAGTCTAGGATCCTACCTCGTTGAGTTAAAAACTCGACGCCTTGAACTCCGTAAAAAATAAACTTCGTTGAAACGAAATTTTATTCGGATGAACGCGTAGCCCTCGGTGCTGATAGCAAGGATCTGCTACCCCATCGCCAAAAAACAAAGCCTGAGCCCCAAGAAAATCTAGAGAGAAGATAGTGGTTTTTGTTTGGGAAAGAAAACTTATCCTCTAAGTTTTGGAAAATATCTCTACCAAAATATCTAAGACTAGATATTTATAGGCCACAAAAAAATTTTTTTTTTTAAACCTCGCACCACAACTCTCAGTGGTCCCGATATCCAACCCAACATGCATTTCTAAGCTTGAACATGCATAAAACGCACATAAACATGCTATTGTAAAAACAATAAACAACACGTCAAAACGTCGCAAAAATTAAAACGAGTCAGGGACTCACTCATTTTCAGAAAAAAAATTTTAATTTATCAAATTTAACTTTTAAATTGAGTTTTTCTTTTTCCAAAGATTCAATTTGCAAACTATGTTCTTTAGACATGTTTGCTTTTTTATTTTTAGCATTTTCATTTAAGGTTTTTAATTCCTCAATTTCTTTAGAAAAGTTTTTATTTTGATTTTTCAATTTTATAATTTTCTTTTCCAATTTCAAAAGACTTTTATGTATATTGAATAATTCGTTTTTAAGTTCATTGTATGATGGTATGGATTAAGAGCTAGATTCATTGCATGATTCGAGTGAGTTAGAATAAGAATTTACCTCTTTGTCTATTCTTGCCATCAAGTAGAAGTTAGCAATTTCTTTGTCACTTGAGCTTGTGCTTGACTTGTTTGAATCCGAGTCATCCCATTTAGTTGCTTTCATGACCTTCTTTTTCTTCTTTGAGTCCTTTTTGAGTAAAGGGCATTCTGGCTTGATGTGTTCAGTTTTATTATAGTTATAGCAAGTGAGTGCTTCTTTCTTGAAATCTCGTTTTCTTGAATCTTCTTTGTCAAGTTTTGTACCTCGGAATCTTCTTGAAAATGTTGTCTCTTTTAAGAATTTTTTTGAATCTTCTTGTGATAAGAGCCATGTCATCATCATCGGTCTTCTCATTCTTTTCATCACTAGAACTCTCTTTTGAAGCTTTAAGAGCAATGGATTTCTTGACTTTGTTTTACTCGTTGACACTTTCATTTATCTTGAGCTCGTATGCCAGCAGAGATCCAATTAGCTCATCCGAAGTTATCACCCTTAGATTTCTTGCTTCGGAGATGGCTGTAGCCTTAGCTTCCCAAATGGGTGGCAAGGCTTTGAGTACTTTCCTTAAAAGCTCATAAGATTGGTAAGTCTTTCCGAGTGCATTAAGAGAATTAATAATGTGAGTGAAGCGAGTGTACATGCTAGAGATAGTTTCCTTCATATGTAATTTCTAACTTCTCCCATATTTTCTTAGCACTTTTATATGTCATTATGTGATTATATTCGTTAGCATCTAAAGCACAATATAAGGTATTCATGGCACTAGAGTTTATTTGAAGTAACTTCATATCATTTTCATTCATTTTTTCTTCTAGTTTAGGAACTTCTTTACCTTCTACAATTTTTGTTGGAGGTGAGACTGCCAAGTTCTTTGTTTTTAAAAACGATTAACGGAAAAAATTAACTGGACGGACAAACGTCAAAACGGGCCACAGATAAAAACTTTTGATGACGAACGATTAAAATAAAACCCGTGCATCCAAAGTTAATTTAGAAGAACACCTTTTTATCGGTCGAATCTTCAACTATGATTTGAATCTGAGTTGAAGCTCCTGTCAAATCTTCTACTGTATTCCCTTATGCGATTCCTAGATATAGTGTGGGCTATAATTCTCTGAAAACTCGTACCGACAGAACCAAGACAGCTTTAGTCTTAGAAGATAAGTTCTGAAACTAGTTCAACCTACTTAAT
>JAOTRH010164291.1:1533-12697 GCA_034768845.1 Heliamphora exappendiculata
ATTAATTCAAGGCAATTCAATTCTCCAAATTAGAGAATACAACTGCGGAGCAACAGTGAGCCTAGAGGGACTTTGGCGTGGAAGCTTCAGCCAAATGTTTATGCACGGATCGGATGTCAAATGAAGCCTGATCATCGTGAAATTTTAGGGATATACTCTCGGCATATAGTTCTTGTTATCCAACGGTATCAATTGTCAACTGGTGAGATTTAAACTTGGTTTATTTATTCTGTCGGAATCTATCTTTCGGTAAAGAATATTCAATATTTTGTTATTTTGAAAATATTATTCTTGATGTTGTCATTCTTTGGGTATACCTAGGCAGTTAATTCTGTAAACTCATTATTTTGACATAGTGAAGATTTTGAATCGAATTTCAGTCCTGTGATTTTTCCCCCTAGTGGTTTTTCACGTAAAAATCGGCCTTTTGTACTTTTTATTATTATTATTTATTTTTATTCTGGTATTATTGATCTCATTAATCACACACAAAGGAGAAAAAAATATTTATTCTGCTACAAACTATTTTTATTTAATTTTCCCAACAATTTCCATCCCGTAATGTATGAATTTTTTCTGTCTCAATAATAAACAAGATGAAGATGGTTTTACTTTTCCTATTTCATTTTTTTCTCTTTGTCCCCAATTACATAAAATTAATTTAAAAAAAAGATGATAATTCTAAAATATAAAAATATTATTTTGATTTTTTATTTTTTATCTTCATTTATTACATTTTATATTTTTAATTATATTAATTTTTTAACTATTATTTATTATTTATTATATTATCGATAATTTTTATTAGTACCACTCCCCCTTTAAAACTTACAAACTATCTAAAATATTTTCGCCCGCCTTGGCCTCACTTTTTTTTCGATATTTTTTCTTTAGTCATCCCAATCAAATAAGAATTAAAAATAGAAAATTTCATTCCCACCTTCCCACTTGTTAATTTACTAGGTATAACTCGTGCCTAAAAACACTATAACTATTTTTTTAAAATCATTCATTGACTTACAATAATAACTGAAATTAAAAAGAATAAAAAATATAAAAAAATAGTAGTGGCAGATCAATAGATTATTTAAATACTCAAATTAAATAACAATAAATTAATTAAAAAAATATACAATTATCATATTTTAATTGGTAGTTATACTTGAATTAAATAATAACCGATCAAATAGACAAAAATCTTAATGAACTTTATTTCACCGTTAAATTAGCTAGAAAAAATAAAAATTCTTAAATCAATAAATACATGTCACATTAACTATTGTACCTTGCTACATAGATAACGGTTGACCTCACATGCTTTTCAGTGGCTGGTTGCAAGTGTTGGCTAAATGTGAGCGACAAACTATTAATAATTACAGTTAATCATTCATCGATTCAATTATTAAAGTCAACAAATATCTAACTTGCCAAATTACTAAACAGTACATCACTTTATATATATATTTTTTAGATCACTTTTTCTATATTTAAATAGCTAAATTATTTCTATTTTAAAGAATTATAGAAAAATTATCACAAGTAGTGGTGGGGTGTTGAGCAAGGTCGGCTTTATAGTTTTGGGGCCAAAGTAAGTTTACATGATGGGAATTTTGTATTAATTAATAAATAATTTTTAATATTAATTTTAGTAATAAATTATAATTTTTTTAAACACTCACAATTTTTGTTTTATAACTATTTTTTCTTTTATTTCAGATACAATATAATATATTTACTAAGCACTTGCAACTTTTGATACAAGTTATAATTTATAAATTATTAATTTTAACAATCACAAACACTCACATTATTAAAGTCAGCAAATGTTACGTTCCAAAATCCAAAATCACATGAAAAGTCCATCAAAACTTATTTTTTTAACAAAATATAAGTTTTTATATTTGAAAGTAATCAACCAAAATACTTCATTTGGTATTAAAAAAGGTACCCAAGGTCATCTCTTAGTGCAACATTTATACATTTTCATGCATGCATAATATATCGCCTCAAGACTTACAAAATACGTCTTCGGAAACATGCAACACATGTAGAAATACATGTTCTCATAATAAAAAGAAAAACTAAACATAAGTCTTCTGCCACCACGGGCATCTCTAGATCAACTCTTCGGGATCATCAACACTTGAAAAAGATTTTAACAAAATCCACTACGTGTGTCGAAATCCAATAAAAACAGATTATGATGCAATAAAACAGGATATGCAATCACATAGGATAAAATTGAATCAACCATATAAGCCTAAAAAACGGTTTCACTTCATAAAACCCCAAGTTTTTCTATAAGACTTACACGAGTCTCAAAACGAGTTTCCATTATCAAAACTAAGCATTCGACAATGCAAATAACGTTTAACAGCTAAAGAAAAATAGTAACAAAACATTATTTTCCACTTGGATTGCACAACCGAGAAATAATCCTATGTACTGACTCTGTCACACCCGGAACAGAGGTAAGAACTATAGACTCATGCCTATTACCCTTGTCCTGAGTCATTTAAAACCTGCTAGGTAATGACAAGTTCTATACGAAATCATAATAACGTAAAGTACTTCATTTATGGCTAAACCGAGGGAATGAAGCACCCCACTTCTTTGCGGGGATTAACCCGAAGGAACAAAACACCACATACGCAAGTTTCTAAACTTTCACCGAGAAGCAATGGCGACCCAATACATACCCGCTATCCCGGCATATCTATAGAATTATCTAAGATCAATACGTAGCTCGACTACGAAAATTTTAAACATTTATACATTAATCAAGTATAAAAAGATTCAATGGCCACCCGTCACACCATCCATCAATCATGGAGATTAAATAACAATTTTAAAATATTTTCACCGTTTCTATCAAAACATTTCAAAATTGAGACTCAACCTAGAGAGTTAGCTCCAAACCTCCAAAATACTATTTTTAAGATTTTTATAAATCCTCTATTTTCAAAATCACTTTCTAAAAATTACGGACATTCACAAATCCACAGCATGTAATAAATTAAGAAAAAGCGTAAAACATGCTTTTTATCCGAACAAACATGGTTTAAACATAAAATACGACATTTAAAGTGTTTTCAACCGGTAGAAAAGCGTATAACTGTACGTAACACCCTTTAAAGATAACATAGTTTAGGATCCTACATCGTTGAGCTAAAAGCTCGGTGCCTAAAAAATCGAACTTCGTCGAAACAAGAATCCGTTCGGATGGATGCGAAGCCTATGGTGTGGATAGTAAGGATGAGGAGAAAAGGGAAACTTAAGCAAGAAGAAAAGTTTTTCAAAATATCTCTAAGGTTTTGATATTTAAAGGCCACGACAAAACAGGAGGTCAGTCCACTGAACTTTCTCCTTTAGTCGACTGGTGAAGGTTACTAGAATATTAAAAAGCTCTACCGATATAATTCAATCGATTGACTTACCCAAGTCAGTCGACTAACCCAACTCACTATCGACCTAGTCGATTGGATCACCCAGTCCAGTCGACTGGACAACGGAGAAACCAACCTCAGCGTCAATGGTTTTACAGCCCCAAAGCCAACCAAACATGCCTTAATGAAATCTAAGAAAGCATGAAACACAAATATACATACTGTTCTATGACAAAAAAACATAAACAAATACGTCATATATATATATATATATATATATAACGAAAAAGATACAAAATCGGGTCTCACAACAAATATCTAACTTTTCAAATTAGTAATGTAACACCCCGACCCTTCATATGGTAACGATATTATCCGATTTGGACAAAAATCCTTACGATTTTATTCTTCCTAGGGGGTCACCCATCCATGCATTGCTATCGTCTAAGCTAACTGCAAAGTTTTGCTATAATCTCTACCACCTGGAAAAAGATCTCGTTGTTATGTAGAGGTCTAAGATTTTTTTTATAACCTAGGAATTTTCTCTTTCTTTTCAATGTAGGATACCAGGATATCACAATCCACTCCCCCTTAGAGCTGCACGTTCTCGTGCAGTAACTTGCCAGCTCCGATAGTCTACAAGTTCTTTATCGACCCGCCCACTCAATAGCCTACCCACATGTCACGCAAGACAGCAAGAGCCCACACTCGAAGGTGAGGAGAGTCGACTCTGATACCATCTGTAATACCTCGACCCTTCATACGGCAACGATATTGTCCCTCTAGGAAAATCTCTCACAATTTTGTTCTTTTCAGAGGGTCACCCATCTTTACATTGTTTTTGCCCAATCATGCTTAACTGCGGAGTTCTGCTAGTATCTCCACCACTTGGAAAAAAGTCTCATTGCTATGTAGAGGTCTAAGATTTTTTTTTTTATAATCTGAAAACTCTCTTTTCTTTTTCAATATGGGATACCATAATATCACATAAGCAATCAATCTATCCAAACATATCCTAATAGTAATACTGTTATAGATGGTAACATAAACACAGTGACAAAGACATTTACTTATAGAGGATCGATTCCCATATTTGGCAAGCTAAATATATCTATCTATCTATCTCTATCAATCCATATAAATAAAAGGTTGGTTTCCAGCGGCATTTCGTCATTGGAGAAATTGCAATTTTTCCGTCTCACAATTTGCACCGCTCCTTTCCCTTGTTTGACAGCATTTGCTCAAGGCTTCATGAATTTCGTCCATGATAAAATGACAATATTGCCCCTCAATGCAATTCTTCTATTGCCCTTTTTGGTTCAAGCACTGGGATAACTATTTCAAATAAACCAAGCACTGGGTAACTTTTGTTTGGGATGCTTAAAAAATTTTGATTTCTAAGAGTTCTAATTTTTCAGAAAAAAAGAAATAAAAAATTTAATTGTTTAAGACAATTTTAAAGTAATTTTTTATTTTTTTTAATTAAAATATCTAATATGTCTTTACTTTTTGGTTTTAACACAGGATTTGGAATATTAATATGGCTTTTTGGTTTTTGTGATGAGGGTTGACTTTTTAAATTGAGAAAATTATAATAATTTTATTAAAAAAAGTGAGTGTATGGAATCTGTATAGGTTTTTTTTCTTAAAAAAAAAAAAAAAAATAGTTGGTTTTTTAGAGAAACCAAACGGTATAACTTAACAGCTGACTTTTTGGCAAAAAAAAACTTTTAAGTAGTGACGACTCTAGAGATTTTTGTTGATATTGTCATTTAGAAATGATAAGATAATAATTTTTATAGTAGATAATAATTAATCATCTATAATCAGTATAACACAATTAAGTTAAACGTTTCAATTAATAAATAGAATATCTTTTGGATATAATCGTACAATTATTTTGACAAGAAAAAGTATACATAAATTTCTACAACTATATTCGATAAAATTTTATATTTTAAAAACGGTATATAATAACTTAGTTATTAATTATATCAAAAGCATTATTTTTAATATATGTAACAAACTAATTATTGAATCAGTCTATAAAAATAAATAGCTTTATATTTAACTCTATAAAACAAATTTTAAGCTCTCTTGAAGTTACATATTTATAATTGTGTAAAATAGTTCAATGGTAGTGATATAATTAAACATTTGTTTGACAAAGGGCTTAAAGCCCGATTTTTAGCTTTTTGTCTAAAAATATAAAAGAAAAGCCAAAAAGTTTGGTTCGAAAACCCACAAGCATTTAGCCTTTTGGTTTTTTTTTTTACATAAAATAATTTTATGTTACGATTTACTTCGTAATTTTTTTTGTTTTTAAAAAATCTTTTAGTTCAGTTTTAGATTCGTTATTAAATGTAAATGTTCTCTTTGAAATTGAAATAAATGATAATTTTATTATTGAAATTTATTTTTAGAAAAAAACTAAAAAATATATGATTTTTGTCACCTACAATCTCAACATTGTTATTTTATTATTATTATTATTATTATACATGCATATTCATTCATATAAATACATATGGCCCTATTTGATGGTAAATATTGTAGTTTGTAACTAAAAAAAAAATTTATAAATTGTAACTGAAGTTGTGAGCATTTAAAATAATTTGTAACTTATAGTTAAAATTAGTAGCAGATACATATGACCCTATTTGATGGTAAATATTGTAGCTTAAAACTAAAATAAAAAAAAAAGTTATAAGTTATAGCTGAAGTATATGTGTATTTAAAATTATTTATAACTTATAGTTAAAATTAATTACATGAGCTAAAAGTTATTAGTAATAACTTTACTAAACACCCCTTGTGAATCTTCTAAATTGAGTGAATAAAGAGATTTAAAAAGATTAATAATCCATTCCAACCATACAAGGGAAATTGAATCAAATTGTCCCAAGCTTTTGCCTTTCTAATGTGTTATGATTTTTTCCATTACAGGGATCAGCATTGTTTTGTATTGATTAACTGACTTCAATTTTATGTTGTGAAAATTATAGAGTACAATATAATTGGTATTTAGAAAATATAAATTAGAGATTAAATAAACCAATTGGAAGAAAAAATATGTAGAAATTAATATGTAAAAACAAGTTATGGTTTAGTTCAATGTTTAATTAGAAATTAATAAATTTAATCTAATCTCATAAGTGCAAATTAAACAATTTATAATTTAATTCATTGTCTAATTTGATGTAAATCAAATATGTAAATACTAATTTCACTAGTTATTGATGTTATTGATATGATCTTATTTATAATCCTACTAGCGAATTCTAGAGAATTATTAAGAATTCTATTTTATTTTAATTATTTAGTTACTTAAAAATATATTTTATAAAATGACATAAATATTAATCAATATATATTTATGTATAATATATTTAGATATTGTTTGATAAAACTTACTTTTTACTAGCTTTCTATGTATATTATAATATATATTATATTATTGGTATGTGATATACTTATGCACCATTTAATTTATAATTATATAAATACATACCTAATGAAAGTTAAAAAAATCTTTTCAAAATCCTCATTTTATTAAAAAGTTTTCCTACAAACACGTATTCTACCATATATTGGGCAATACCCCATGTGAGAGGGGTACTTACGGATATGTGATATTTGTTGGGAGATAATTCAACGTCGTAAATATATACATGCTCGGTGATTAAGAAATACATCTTTATTAACTTTCAACAATTACAATAATCTAAAATTACAGAAAAATGAAATAACAGAAACAACATGAATAGAACTTGCAAACCGAGTCCGGCAATCGTAATTTCCTTAAGAATGATTCACCGCCTACCGAGGGTGTTGTAGGTATTCCACTGGCGTCACTCTCCCAGGATAAAGCGGCTCCACGATCGTTGGAACACCACCAAGGATCGGCTACTAGCGTACTCCGTTTGTCTTTCTCTCTCTTGCAGCTTGCACTATAACCTGAGAACTGTATATCTCTTTTCTCACTTTCTGTCTGTTGTTTTTCCGTCTGTTGCTCTCCTTCTCTACTCTGTTTCGTCTCTTCATCTTTCTCTGTGGGATGACAGCATATATAGCCTCTATCATGGAGGGGGTTACAGGAAAATCAATAGTCACTCATGGCTATTGATTTCAGGATTCAATTACCAATTGAATGGCCAATTCAATTGTAATTGAATTCTGCTATTAAATTCTGAAATTCAATGGCCAATGAATTCACAGATTTCAACAACTTTTAGCTAAAAGACATTAATAAACCACAAAACTTTGGCTTAAAGTGATTTTAAAAATATATTTCGACGAGTAAATTTTAAAAATATAATTTTTATAAAAAATAAATGTGTATAATATAAAAGTTATTATATCTCAAAAAATATATATACAAATATATAAAGTATTTTATGTAAAAATGCATGAAGGTAAAAAGGTTGAAAGCTAACGAAAAAAAAAATAAAAATCTAAGACTAAAAGACAACAGGCTTTTTGACTTTTATAATTTTAAGCAAAAATACAAAATGTCTGATTTAATGAGAGTTACCAAATAAAGCGGTGATAGGTTTTTAAACTTTTTGTGGCTTGTTTTATTTTTAATAATTTTTTTTAATTTTAAAACAAACATATTATTGAAATTTCTGTTATCACGAAACTTATAAATATAAAAAATTTAAATCAAAATATTAAAAGAATTCATAAAAAATTGAAAAACACTAGAAAAAAATATTAAAACTTTTTAGACCAAGCATAAACTAAATTACACTTATACCCCTCACTTATGTGTGTTTGTGAGAACTCTAGCCTCTAGCCTCTAGCCTCTAGGCTCTAGCCTCTAGCTACTTGATAAAATCTTAGGGACCATCGTCTTCGTCTACCATGCTATGCATAAGCTGGGTTCTCCTCCCCTGTATTTTGCCACTCCTGTTCAATCTGAACCGTCGATCAAGTTGATGATTGCACGTGACTTGGCCCCTCTCTTTAAAAAGTAAAGGTTGACGGGTGTTTGACCAGTCTGTGACATCACACGTGATCTATCTAGATCATACATCTCATCTCTATTACTTTTCTGCTGCTCTCATGACACGCCAACTCACGCCTGTAATTATGCGACACATTTCTATACAATTTTTTTCAGAATATTGGGAATAATTTATTCGCAATTTGATTATATTATAAAATATTTTTTTATATTTATTAATTTATAAAATTAATAGTCAATCACCAAAACATGTTATTAGGATGTATATTTTTTTTCCTTCTATATCTGTCAATAAAACTGTGATAATGATATCACATACTTTTGTAATTAACTGCTAATTTTATAAATTGATTGGAGATTAAAAAATATATAATCTACGACAGATAAAATTGTGATAATAATATTACATATTTTTATAATTAATTGCTAATTTCATAGATTGATGGAGATAAAAAAAAAATATAACCTACGACATAATAATTACAGATTTGAGTAATATTTGATTGCTAATTTTATGGGAATTTATTCTATATCTTGTTACTTATGTTATGAAATTATTTATTTTTCATATTGTTCAACTTTCTCACAATGATGTGACACACTAGGTTTTAATAAGTAGATTATTTTTACATAAAAATTAAACTAGTCAAATATTGTTAAGTAGTTAAACAAATTATATATATGTTAAAAATTAAAGTGCAATTTATTTACTATTTAATACTTATTAAAATAAATATAATTTATTTAAATACTTAAAAATCTCCAATTAACCCAATTTTTTGCATGTATTAATAAATTTATACTTATAAAATGAATAATTTAAATCTTCAAAATAGAATCGACAGTAAGCTCTTTTCTACTATCTCTCCCTATATATATATATATATATATATATATATATATATATAGGTGTGTGTGTGTGTGTGTGTGTGTGTGTTATGAGTTTTTTTAAGTCACTCTTGAGGAACAACACACGAGAGCAGGAGCAGCAGTATTCTTGAGATTACAGGAACATGATGGAATTGGAAGAGATAGATACAGCTTATGCATGTAATGATCACAGCCATAAGGGTTTCTCTTGCCAATTCAGGCTTCAATTACCAGTCAATCTCAGTGCAGTGCTGCTTGGCCGTGTAAGCAAGAGCAATCGACCTAGGTTGCCTTTTGTCTCCTGCTTCTGGGACACTTGCCTTTACGTGCATGGTAAGTCAACTCCAAAATTGACTTGGGTAGGGTTAATACGGTCATTCAACTAATTGTCATCTTGCAAAATAATGTTACTGTTAATTTAGTTATGAATTATATTTTTTTTTAAGTATTAATAATTTTTGCTATAAGTTATAATTATTTTTTTAATTTTAATTTTAAATTATAATTTTTATTAAATACTCATAACTTCTACTACAAATTATAATTTATAATTTACTAATTTCAGTAATACCAAACACCACCACTATCAAATAACCATTTTCAATATATATAACTAAAATAATCATTCATCTATTCATCTTCAAATATATAAAACCAATGTTAACTTCACAAAAAATAGACTAACAAATATATATATATATATATATATATATAATATTTTTCTTTGCAACTTTATAAAGTGATCACCAATTTCTTTTATACATTTAAAAAGAGTGTGGGCTGATTTTTTTTTTTTTCATTTGCGTTAAATATGGGTTAGCTCAAAGTGTAGTAACCCGTTAGTATTTGAACATCTGGATTAGTTGTTCAAATCCTGAGTTAAGGGTTTACGTATTTAGTCAAGGTATTTAAATTGTTTATCATGTTGTTCAAACTCTTAAATTTTCAATCTATATAATAAAACTAACCATGTTTCTAAAAATGCCCTACGTGGTATTTTAGCGAGCAATTGAGACATATTTTAATACAAATATATATATTATGGTCTATATTGACTCTCTTCTCTCTCTGGTTGAGATACATTTTGATTCATATTCTATTATCAAGATTAGGTTTTATAAAATGTACTTTTTACTTCCTTTCTCTCTTTAACATATCCACGGTGTTTGAAATTATCAATTTTGATTTTCACTCTCAAAATAGATTCTTATAGAAGTAATCTTAACTTTTCAAAATTTGACAATTTTTAAACTTCCACTTAATTGAGAATAAATAAATAAATATATAAAAACCAAAATTTTGGTTATATATTTTCTGTCTATTTTGGAATCTCTTTTGTCGACAAAAGACCAAATACGATTAAATTAATTTAATATTATTTATAATTTAATACTATTTTCTAGCTGTTTTCATATTATTGTACATAGGAAAAATTATTTACCGCATCTTAAATAATTATTTTGTAATGTTGAATAGCAACTATGTGCTTAAGATTTTTTCATAGTATATAAAACATAAGAAAACTATTCATGCAACTGACTTAAATTATAAGTGCCCTTTATTTTGTAGTATTTATGAGTCGTAATTTTAATGATTAAAATATGTATAGACGTATATTTAGATAAATAATAATATTATCAATCAAATCTATATGTTAATATATTCGGAGAGCCACTACACATAATAAGAAATATTTACCTAACATGTTTATTTTCATGCTAGGACATTGAAAGTAAACTTTATATGTATTATTATGTCTGCCCATTTTATATCTATTAATTTTATCGATGTTATACACTGAAAAAATTGAGAAAAGAAAATAACTCTATATTTTCTGTCTGTTGAAACTGTACAATATATGACCTATTTATAGGCGAATAGGGATAAATAATAAGAATATATAATAGAATAAAATCAAATCAGAATAAAATCAATCTAA
>JAOTRH010164302.1:0-12696 GCA_034768845.1 Heliamphora exappendiculata
CCATACACCTATCTATGTGGATCAATTTGACCAAAACAGTGGGCACTGAACCCTTTCGTTTTACTCTCTTTTTTTAATCATGGATTGACATGGCAATACAAGGACTCCATATTCCCTTTTTTGGTGCCAACTGATTGCGTGAGAATCAACATGAGAAATGAATGAAAACACAAAGAAGAAAAAGTAAAAGATAAATAAGAAAAAATAGGGGAAAACTTACTAAAATGATACTTGCCCAAGCCTCTCTCTCTCTCTCTCTCTCTCTCTCTCTCCTTTCGTATAGAAATTCTGTTACTTTATACCTATATATATAAGACCCACTGTAGACATCCCAATATGACCAAGTCAAATCTTATGCACCCATCTCGAATGTGCTCTAATGATGAAATATAAGAGAATCATACTCAAGGATACCCCAAAACAAGAAAAATCATCAATATAGCTCAAAATCTAAAATTTCTAAAAATACCTTCAGGCCGTGAATTCCCATCCACACGGTCGCCACCTTTTTGAAAACCTTAAAATCAAGTCGTGACTTTATTTGTCATGGTCTTTGCTTTTTTGTCCAGGTTGTGACTTTTAAAAGCCACGGCTGTCCTTTTCACCACCATAAAGGTAGCGGCCTGCGCTGTACAAAATCAAAAAGGTAGCGGCCATCACTGTTACGCATTTTTGGACAGGTGGCAGCATCCTAAGAAAGGTCTGTGTTGCTCGTCTTGCCTATAAATTGGCAACAATTCTAAGGAGAAAGAGGAGAGAAACATACTTGGAGGTCCAAACTCTATCAAAATATCCCTCATTCTATATTCTCCCATCCATCCCACACTTTTGATGCCTCGTTCGTGATCTTACTTGTCCCGGAGGAGTTCTTAGAGCACATATATTGGTTTAGAAGTATCGTATTCTCACCCTCGAGGAGCCGTTCGAGGTGGACCCTCACACGAGGTAACCTTAGGACACTATAACTCTTTTTAAACCCTCACATTCTTCCCCTAAGGATGTCATGGATAAGGTTTCTATTATTTTATCGCTTATTTATCATTCATATCAATGTAAACATTTATTTCCTTCAAGTTTTCATTACTAGCAGTATGTTCAGAACCTTCTATTTCGTATATTTACATTAGTTTATGTCTTATTTCGATGCTCATGAGCATACTGAACACATCAAAAGCATACTAAGGTTCTAAAACAAAACGGCCGTTACTTTTGTATCTCGTGGCCGTATGTTTTGCTAAATCCACAATTATGGCCCTGTCCTTTTTATATGTGCCGGTACATTTATGCCTTTCTACATGGACGGCCGCAATATTTTGTTATTTCAGCCGTCACATTATTTTAAGGCCAGAAATGCAAAAACCCATTTCAAAACTCTCTGTTATCTGTTTTATTTCAAGTTTGTACATCATTTTGTTGCTATGTTTAGTATTTCTTCTTTCTGTGCCTCTGTTTATCTTTTTGTTGGATAATAAATGGTAGATCTGGTCTAGACCAAATGGGTTATGATTTTCATTCTATACACCTTCGTACCTATATGTTTTGAGAATATGATAATATGGCAACCACCTCATTCTTTTTCATATTTGTCACGGCCGTTATGTCTTGTAGTTACGGCCGTGAGGTTTTTGTGAAGCCAGTATCATGAAAGTGTATTTCAAGCGTTCTGTTATTCATATTTGTCATCCTATATATTCTGTTAAGAGTTATTATTTTTATAGAAGATGAAAGATGGTAGATCTAGCCTAAAACCAATTGGTTATGGCCTCTATCCTGCATATCTTATTCATTTGAATCTGTTTTAGGCCACGTGCGATGTATATACCCTTTCTGTACCTCCTAAAAACCATGGTCACAACATTTATTTGTTACAGTCGTGAAATATTTTTGTTCTGTTCTTTGCGGTAACCCTATTTTTGTCACGACTGCTTGTTTTGTGACTATATTTGTCACAACCGCAACATTTGTTGCTACGACCGTGGTTTTGTGCATGACTAGTAGCTTAAATATGATATTTAAGTCTCTTCTACTTATTCTTTACAGCCTATTTACAACATGATAGGGACAGAAATATTGTTGCATAACCCTTAGAATCTTACTTGTTCGTTTATCGCTTATTTGTATGTTTTTCTCTTTGCTTTACTCAAACAATACGTGTGGTATATCTAGAAATAATAACCAAATTGCATGACCTTAGGAATCGTAGTCAGGTTTTTTGTTTCGTTACATGCTTTTGTTTGAACTCTCTTTAACCTCATATTCTGTATATGTTATCTTTAAAAAATTTACAACAAGAACCAATATTGACCAAGTAAAGTTCAACCTTACGGTTGGGCAAAAAATGTGTCTAACACCTTCTCTTTTGGTACCCTAACCCCCGAACCCTCTTTGTCTTGATTTTTCTTGATTTTTCTCAAAAATCATGTGGCGACTCCATTTTTCAAAAATGATGCTCAGATATTTTGGACTTTTGTTTTTTAAAAAAATAATATTTTCCAAAAAAAAAAACAATATTGTTGGCCTAACAAGGTTTCAACGACCGTTTTGATGATAACAAATCTAAATATCTAATTGTGCAAATTGAGATTGTTTATAGAAAATATATGTTTAGCACAATTAAATATACAAAGTGAAAGCCATGAAGCAAATTCAAGTCAAATATGTCAACAACAAGTTTTTGGAGCAATGCAACAGACGAAAAATTGAAGACTTAGTTTAAATTTTCATATGTATCAATGTTAGGATCCATTTAAGTTCACAAATCTCAAGATCATATCTTTTCAAACTCATATAAAATAAAATTTGGACTATATGACTCATGCATGTCATTTTTCCAAAGGATAAAATATTTTTGTAACAACCAAAGTTGACTTTAAATTAAGAAACATTTTATCAGATAAATCTAAAGTCTTTTGAAATATTTTGTGAAGTAACCAAACATGAGTTTAAATTCAAAAACATTTCAACAAGTTTATCTTGTAACTTGAAGACACAAAAATTCATAAAAATCATGTTGTCTTTCAACTCAGTCAACTAATGGACATATCCAGTCAACTAAAAAGGGTTAAAAACTGAACCAATAAGGTTCAGTCGACTGGATTATTAAGATCAATCGACTGGAAACCTATTAAAATTTGAAAAAGCTGAGCCATCATAGTTCAGGTGACTGAAGCATGGAGCTCAGTCGACTGAGTTGAACCTTTTGAGGTTCAGTCGACTGAAAGTAAGCCCTCAGTCGACTAAAAAGCTACTAGAATTTTGAGGTTGCTTTAAATTGGCTCCTCAGTCGACTGACCAAGCCACATCAGTCGACTAACTTATCCTAAAAGTCAAATCTAACTTTATAACGGCTAATTTGACTTGAGATATTAAAATAATTTTTTACCTTCAACGGCCAGCTCAAAATTTTGGTAATAAAAAGACCCCATTATCAAAACTCAAAGCAACCAAGAGGTTCTCTAATATCATACTCTCTCATTACTCATTCTTATTCATTCAAATCTCATTCTCTTGTTTATATTTGAGAGAAACACCTAGAAAATTTCTTTGAGCTTCATTTGATATATTTCTTTAGAGTAAATTTGTGTGCTATAGTGTTGTACTCATTTGATCATTAAAGAAGCCTACTCTTGTACACTTTCTTCATCAAATTATTATTGAGGCTTGGTTGTAGCCTTGTTCAAGTGAGGGAATTCACTTGGGTTTAAGAGCTCGTGCGCTCTTGGTGTAAGGACTTCTTCGCCTTGTAAAGGAGAGAGGCATCTCCGCCTATAAGAAGGGATTAGTAGAAATCCTCAAAGCGGGTTGCTTGGGGCAAGGATGTAGGCCGGTGCGCTAAACCTTGTAAAAATCTTGGTTTTATTTTCTCTATACTTTAAATTCTTTATATTTACGTTTGATTGAATCTTTTCTTATCCAAATAAAATCAAGTGAAAATATATTGTATGTTTTAAATTGAATATCTCGAAAGAAAATTTTAAATATCTAATTCACCACCCTCTTGGACCAAATTACACTCACAATTGGTATCAGAGCGTAGGTCACATTTTTACCTAATAAGTTTTTGTAAAAAGATCTATGCCAAGTATAAGTGTATCCCTTTTTAGAGATGGTGAATCCTCAACAAAATCTTCTATCTTTTGTGGTGTTAATTATACCTTTTGGAAACAAATGGTGAGAATTTTCATCCAAACAATGAATTTGAGAGCTTAAAGAGTGATTGTTCAATGTAACTTTATTCCCACTAAAACCGTTGAAGGAAAAGAGGTTCCAAAACTTGAAGAAAAAATGAACGAATGTGATATGAAATTACTTCAAATAAATTCTAGTGTTGTGAATGCTTTATATTGTGCTTTTGATGCTAATGAGTATAATCGTATTATGACATGTAAGAATGTTATAAAAATATGGAAAAAATTGAAAATTACATGTGAAGGTACGCAAAATGTTAAAGATTCTAGAATCGATAGGTTAATTAGTGAATATGAATGAGTTAAAATGAGTGATGATGAAATCATTTCTAGTATGTATACTCATTTTAGTCATATCATTAATTCTCTCAATACTCTTGAAAAAACATACCAATCTTATGAATTGTTAAAGAAAGTACTTAAGGCCTTACTACCCATTTGGGAAGCTAAGGCAACAGCCATTTCGAAAGCAAAAAATCTAAAAGTAATCACGTTAGATGAACTCATTGGATCTTTCTTGACGTATAAACTCAAGATCAAAGATAGAGTCAACGAGCAAAACAATGTGAAGAAATCGATTACTTTAAAAACTTCAAAAGAAAGTTCTAGTGATGAAGAAAATGAAGAGCTTGATGATAATGATGATATGGCTCTCATTACTAGAAGACTCAAAAAAAATTTCAAAAGAGATAAAAGATTTGCAAGAAAATTTCGTGGCATGAGACTTGATAAGGGTGATTCAAGCAAAAGAGATTACAAGAAAGATCCTCTTACTTGTTACAATTGCAAGAAAGTGGGACACATCAAGCTGAAATGTTCTTTTCTTAAAAAGGATCTACAGAATAAAAAGAAAGCCATAAAAGCTACAACATGAAATGACACGGACTCAAACGAGTCTAGCGAGAGTTCTGGCGATGAAAAAATTGCAAATTTTTACTTGATGGCTAGTATGGATGAGGAGGTAAATTCTCACCCTAATTCTAATTTACTTGAATCTAGCTCTTGCAATAAATCTAGCACTCGTGAATCTATGCCATCTTATGAAGAACTTAAAAACGAATTATATAACTTGCATAAAAAATTCATGAAATTCGAAAAGAAAAATATAAATTTAAAAAAGAAAATGAAAAACATTCCAAGGAAATTAAAAATCAATTCAAAGTGTTAAACGATTTAAAGGAATCCTTTTCAATAAATCAAAAAGATCATAATTTGCAAGTTGAATCTTTGGAAAAAGAAAAACTTATTTATGAAGTTAAATTTGATAAAGTGACAAAAATTTCCGAAAATAAGATCTCTTAATTAGAAAGGAAAAATGGATTGTTGAGAAAAGAACCTAAGACAAAGGAAAAACTCTTGAAAATGATATTTCTTGTGATTTGAAAAAGAAAGTAGATGACTATTCCAAAATTATTTACAAGTTTACAAATTAAAAAAAAAAATTTAAAAATTGGGGGCTCAAACAATGTCCTTAAATAAAGAGGGTATGGGTTATAATAGAGAAATAAGCAGCAAGAAAAACTCAAAAAGTTATTTTGTGAAAGAATTCAAAGATTGTCAAGTCTTATCTTCAAGAAACATTTATGAATTTATAACTTGCTTTCTATGTAAGAAAACGAGACATATTAAATTTAATTGTCCATCAAAAAGAAAGAATAGTGTCACAAAATTATTTTAGAGAATTAAGGACACTAATCCTAAAGACTCAAAAAGATTTGGGTACCAAAAAAATCACCTAATTTGATTTGTAGGTATGCTTGAAGTCCACATCTTCTAAAGAAAAATTGTACATGGATAGTGGATGTTCAAGGCATATAACGGGAGACAAAACAAAATTTTTGAGCTTAACACCTAAAAATGGAGGCTATATAACCTTTGGAGACAATGGTAACAGCAAAATCATCAGTGAAGGTAAGGTTGGTAAAGAATCTTCTTTTCATATTGATAATGTCTCACTTGTTTATGATCTAAAGTATAACCTCCTAAGCATAAGTCAATTACGTGATAAAGGATATAGTGTAACATTTAAGCATGATACTTGTATTGTTGAAAATAAGAATAATCATTAAGTTTTATTTGTTGCAAATCGATTTGAAAATGTTTATACCATAAATTTTGATAAATTAGATTCTCAAAATGTAAAATGGTTTTCGGCACTAAATGAAACAAGTTGGTTATGGCATAAGAGTGTATGTCATGCTCGTATGGATCTCCTATCTAAATTTGTCAAGAAAATTTTGGTAAAATGCTTGACCAAAACCAAATTTATTAAAGATAAAGTTTGTAATACTTGTCAATTTGGTAACCAAGCCAAAACGAGTTTCAAAAAGAAACTAAAAAATTCTACAAATAGGCAACTATAATTGCTTCATCTTGATTTATTTGGTCCTATGAAAGTTCAAAATCTTAGTGAAAAAGTATACGATTTTGTTATAGTTGATGATTTTTCAAGGTATACATGGGTTTTATGTCACGCCCCAAAATTCATGGTCACGTGAAAATCCACCAAACACCAGTTTTCTGAAAATAAGTTTTCATACATTTAAATTCACCTGTTGAAATCACAGAATACCCAACATGCAACTCTCATAAGCAGTAAATAACATATTCAACAGGGATAAATATATCGCCCAAAGGCGAACAAAACATTCCTTCAAGCAGACATACCAAAAGTAAAACCAGAAAGTCTTCCACCACCACAAGTATCACTAGATCATCTCCTCATGATCATCAACCTCTTGACCTGAAAATGATTTTGTACAGAAAAAATCCCACCCGTAAGCCGAAACCCAATAGAAACAGACTATAAAGCTGTAAATGAGGATATGCAATCATATAATGGGAACCAACTCAACCACAAAACTAAAAAGATTTTACATCATAAATTCCCACGTTTTACCATTAGACTCCCATAAACCTCCCAAAATACATTTTCCCTTCACAACCAAGCATTTAAACAATGCAAAATCAAATTTTACAGTTGAAGGAAAACAGTAACCAAAAAGTTATTTTTCCACTCGGATCACACACCGAGAAAAGATAAAATGAATCTTATGTACCAACTCTGTCACAAGGTGACAGAGGTAACAATGATAGACCCATGTCCATTATCTAATCCCCATACATCAACGGACTGGTTAGATAATTACAAGTTCTATATAGAGCACCACGACATAAATACTGACTTTACGAGTTCAACAACCCGATGGACAAAAGCATCCAAACTACCCTCTTTACGGGAATCACCCCAAAGGATAACAAAAACACCTACTCTGTGCACGTTTTTTAGACTTTTACCAGGGGCAACTCATGCCAAATACCCGTCATCCTGGTACATCTAGAGAATCATTTCACAAAAATCATACCGTAGCTCAACTACAAAAATATTTCCATATAATACATTATACATATATTTAGATCCATCCATCAACCTGGAGATCAAACCAAAAACACTTCAAAATATTTTTTTATTTTCAACAAAACGTTTTAAAATCGAGACTTAACCCCGAGGGTTAGCTCCAGACCTCCAAAATACCGAGTGTTGAGATTTTTTCCAAAACTACTGTTTTTAACCATTTTCAAGAACACCATTTGAAAACCCAACATCTACATGTCATACGATGTAATAAACCAAGAAAAGCAAAAAATATACTTTTTACCCGAAAAATCAAGATTTAAACACATATATGACATTTCATATATTTTTTACCCGACAAAAACACATATAATTACATAAAACATCCTTATACAGCAGTAAGCTCCAAAATCCTCCCTCGTCGAGTCAAAACTCAAAGCCTTAAAATTCGAACCACGTCAGAACAGGAATCTGATTGGTCGAACACGAAGCTAAGGATGTTTTATGTAGAGAAAAGGCAGATCGTTCAAAACTAGGCTTAAGCAACTCAAATATGTAGAGAGAAGGCAGAGAGAGAGAGAGAAGAAATGGGCTTTCCCATACATTCCAGCCCACTAGAATACTTTTAGGCTAAAAAATAAGGCAGTTCAATTGACTGAAGAGGCCACTTCAGTCGACTGAAGCTCCTCGAAAAGCTCGCCACCGCCACTGTTCAGTCGACCGAGCCCCCTTGTCCAGTCGACTAAATCCAAAAACTTCAATTCAGTCGACTGAACATACCAGTCCAGTCGACTGAGCTGCTGTATCACAAGCTACTATTTTGGTCTCAATTTTTGTGTTCTAAGGCCAACCAAACAAGCCTAAACAAGGTTTGAGAAAACGTAAGACACATCTATACAAGTTGTTCTACAACTCCAAAACATAAACCATGCATTGAGGCTATTCATATACTGAAATAAACACGTTACATATATAAATAATTCAAAACAACAAGGTTCGAGGTCTCACAACTATCCCCCCTAAAGGAATTTTGCCCCCGAAATTCTCTACAAGGTCACGAGGAAAACAGATCTGGGTATCTAGCACGCATCCCAGCCTCAAGCTCCCAAGTCGCTTCCTCAACCTCATGATGAAGCCATTGAACTTTGACATAAGTAATCATTGTCCCCCGTAACACTTGCTCCTTCGTATCTAGGATCTTCACTGGACACTCCTCATACGTGATATCCCCATCAACCCATAAGTCAGCCAAATCTAACACATGCGAAGGATCAGGCTCGTACCTCCGAAGCATCGAGACGTGAAAGACGTTGTGCACAGATGCTAACTAAGGCGGCAAGGCTAGACGGTACGCTACCTGTCCAACATACCGGCGATCTATACGGCCTACCATACAGAGCCTCATACGGTGCCATCCCAATACTGGACTGATAGCTGTTGTTGTATGCAAACTCTGCCAATGATAGATGGTCCTCTCAAGAACCCCAAAAATCAAGTACGCAAGCTCTCAACATGTCCTCCAAAATCTAGATGGTCCTCTCAGACTGATCATCGGTCTGTGGGTGAAAAGCTGTGCTGAAAGTTAAGCTAGTCCCCATAACCTCCTGAAGACTCTGCCAAAAGTGCGATGTAAAGTGCGGGTTTCGATTAGAAACGATAGTCACAAGTACTCCATGTAGTCGAACTATCTCTCGGATATACAATCAGCTCAATCTGTCAACTAAATCTCTCACTCAAATGGGGAGAAAGCGCACAGACTTCGTCAACCTATCAACCACAACCCAAATAGCATCATGTCCCACCGGCAATCGAGGAAATCCTAATATAAAATCCATCGTCACACTCTCCCACATCCACTTAAATACAGGCAACGGCTATAACAATCCTGTCGGTCGCTGGTGTTCCACCTTTACTTGCTGACAAGTAAGGCACCGAGACACAAATCGGATCACGTCCCACTTCATTCCTGTCCACCAGAACTGACGGCGCAAGTCATGATACATCTTCGTGCCTCCTGGATGCACTGCAAGACGTGAATGATGAAACTCTTGTAGCAACTCAGTACGGCATGACTCTGGTACAAACAGACGCCCTGTCAACCTCAAACTCTGATCTGAACTCATTGTTCATCCTGCTGTATCCTTCCCGCTAGCAATGCAGTTCCGTATCATCTGAGCCTCCTGATCAATTCACTGAGCCTCTAACACGCGTGCAACTAATGCAGGCTATGAAACTACTAAGTATAAGATCGCACCTCTCCATGTCTCCCCGAGACACAAATCAAACTCCCCAACATCCCTAAGCATATCCCATTCCCGTATAGCTACAGAAGCTAACAAACCATGACATCTCCTACTGAGTGCGTCAGCTATGACATTTGCCTTCCCTGGGTGGTACTGCAAATCAAAGCCGTAGTCTCCCAACAACTCCATCCATCGTCGTTGACGAAGATTCAAGTCTTTTTGTGAAAATAAGTATTTTAAGCTCTTGTGATCAGAGAAGACCTTGAAGTGCTCACCATATAAATACTGTCGCCATGTCTTCAAGGCGAAGACCACAGCTGCCAACTCCAGATCATGGGTGGAGTAGTTCTTCTCAAGTGTCTTCAACTGTCGTGAGCCATAGGCTACAACCTTACCTCCCTACATCAATACACAGCCCAAACCGTTGTGTGATGCATCACAATACACAGTATACCCTAGGCCTCGCTCTTAGATAATCAACACTGGCGCATTGGTCAGTCTCCTCTTTAGCTCCTGGAAGGCTGACTCACAGGACTCGCTCCACACAAACACAACTCCCTTTCGCATCAGGTGCGTCATCGGTGTTGCCAACCTAGAAAAGTCCTTGACGAACCACCAATAATAACCTACCAAACCTAGGGAACTTCAAATCTCAAAGACGTTCTTCGGTCACTGCCAGTCCATCACAGCATCAGTCTTCGATGAGTCCACTGATACTCCATCCTTCGACACCACGTGTCCAAGAAATCTCACATTTGACATCCAGAACTCGCACTTATCGAACTTTGCATACAAGTGATGTTCTCTCAGAAGCTGCAAAATAACATGCAGATGCTGCTCATGTATCTCCCTCGTGGGTGAATAGATTAAAATGTCATCCACGAATACCACTACAAAACAATCCAGGTAAGGATGGAAGATACAGTTCATCAAACCCATAAAAGTCACAGGAGCGTTCGTCAAACCGAATGGCATGATCAAAAACTCGTAGTGACCATAACGAGTCCGAAATGCGGTCTTCGCTATGTCCACGTCCCTAATCCTCAGCTGGTGATACCCTAACCTCAAGTTAATCTTCGAAAAGCAACGTGATCCCTTCAGCTGATCAAATAAATCGTCAATCCTAGGCATAGGATACTTGTTCTTCACCGTCACCTGGTTCAGCTTCCTTTAATTTATACACAATCTCAAAGACTTGTCCTTCATCTTGGCAAACAAAGCTAATGTTCCCCACGGCGACGTACTCGGCCGTACAAACCCCTTGTCAAGAAACTCCTGCAACTGCACCTTGAGTTCTCGTAACTCAGCCGGTGCAAAGCGGTACGATGGCATAGAGATAGGAGCAGCTCCCGGAACAAGATCAATTGAGAACTCCACATCACGGCTCCGTAATAACTCGAACAGATTATCTGGAAAGACAACTAGACAGTTGCACACCAGAGGGGGTAGCTCCCCTCGAACCTCACCCAACTCATCCAACCTAAGAGCAGAAAAGAGAAAACCCAAGTTTCCTCGAACCCAAGCCACACCGGGCATAGATACCAAGCCCTCATCCCGATCACCCACAAAGTAGAAGCAGTCACCCTACGACGTACAGATCGACACCCTCTGTTGCTCACAATCTATATAGGCACGGTAGGTAGTCAGCCAGTCCATCCGTAGGATGACATCAAACATGGTCATGTCTAGAACGATAAAATCAAACTTTAAACAACGATCGGCGACTCCTAATTCACAAGATCTGCAAACGCTACTCAGCACCACATTCCTACTGACATGGGTCTCTACGCTCAATGCACTACCCTACGGATCTATTTATAATCCCGATGCAGATGCAAAAGTAGAAGAGATGAAAGAATGTGATGCTCCCGTGTCGATAAGAACACTGACCCATGATCTAAAGACTAGAAGAGTAGCTCTGATCATGGCTGGAGTAGCTGCACCATCAAATGTAACTAGTGCTTTGGAAGCACCGTGATCAGCAAGAACATAAGCCCTGGCTTGCAGTGGTCTGGTCTGCCCACCATATCCCTGAGTCGACGGTTACCACACAGACTGTACTGATGTCCCTCCTTCTGCAAACCTAGAAGTCTGGGCTCTAGGTTGCTGAGGAGTCTGACGCCTCTGTGCCGATGGAGCAGCTGGCAATCTTATCGCACTCTGAACATTCCCTTCCCGGGGATAATAGCTGCGCATAAGCCTGGATTGACCACACCCAAAGCATATAGGTGGGTCTCTAGCCTGTGACTAGACAGACGCTGAGCTCTATACTTGGCCCTTCTGCGGGCACTCAACTGAACGATGCCCCGGTTGTCCATAACGATAACAAACAAGTCTCTCTACTCTGGCCTTCCTGTTGAGGCCACTTATAGACACCCCAATTTGACCCCGCCTTATTTTAGGCGAATCTGATGATAAAAACAGGTGGAATAGTGCCTCAGTACGATCCTCGGGAAGTGATCAAAGCTCGATATTTGAACCTAGTCATCAAAAACCTTCAAAATCTCTAAAACCAATGAAATTATACCAAACCATCTATAACTTGTTGCCTAAGTCATTGCCAGAAGTGGCGACCGCCATGTTCATTGTGGCGGCCGTCAATAAAACCTCTTGGAAACCCTATCTAACATGGCGACTGCCAACTCACATTGTAGCGGCCGCCAATAGAACCTTTTCCAACCTGGCGGTCGCCAACTCCAAATGGCCCGACGTGTCCTAAAATGTGACAACACCTCATTGGTTAAATATTTTTATAAATACCGTACACCGGCGTACGTTTTCGGTAGGAATTTTGAGTGGGAGAGACTCTGCCGATATACCGAGCGATCCCAAGCCCCAACGCCGAAACCCTGCTGAGATACCGAGTCCCTAATCTCCCATACCTACATTGAAGCCTACATTGCTTGGATCA
>JAOTRH010164313.1:0-12696 GCA_034768845.1 Heliamphora exappendiculata
AATTACAAACTTATATAATATAATAAACTTTAAGTTTATAATTTTTAATTTAACTTAATTTTAAACTATTATTGTATCATAAATTAAAAAAAAACTCAGACCCGGTTAAGCCCGCCAAAGACTCGGGCCCGAGGCCTGAGCCTGTAGCTCAAGCCCGAGCCTTTTACCTCTTAGGGCCTAGGTCGACCTCCGGAGAAAAAGCTCGGCTCGACTCGAAGATTTGACAGGAACCCGTCGGGCCCAGCCCGGGCTTGGCTAGGCGGGCCGAGCCGAGCCCAAATTACATGGCTAAGGAGAAGCAAGTATTGCCTGAAACTAATTTTGAAAATTCTAAAAATAACCCGTTTGGTTACGCTTTTCATTTTTATTTTTTCAAAACAATGTTGTCCTAAAACAATAAAAATACATTTATTAGCAATTTTTATAAAACAACTTTTAAAAAAGTAAGTTAAAAAAAAGCTTCAAAATAAAAAAATTTGAAAACTATAAAAAGTTGTTTTTAGATTTTTCAAATCCACTTTTTAGGAGAATGAGCTAAGGTTCGACAGCGGCGAGGGTTCGGCGGTGACAACAAGTCTCACGACAACAGCGCAAGAAAGAGCTAGGATTCGGCAGCAACGACAGGTCTCACGATAGTGGGTCGCAATGGCATTGTGATGGTGGTTCGGCATCAAGATGGTGGGTCGCGATGGCATCGCGATGGTTGTTTGGCATCGTAATGGTGGGCTAGGGTTTATGAGTTGCGTAGATATTTTCTTCCCTTTTGGTGGACTCATTTCCTTATTTTTGTAGATTTGATGCAAATGATCTGAATTTTTTTTGGTTTCTTCTCCAATTAGTTTAATTCTATTATTTTACAACCAAACGCAATCTCTTTTTTTAAAATATTATGAAATTGTTTCTCAAATTTGTTTTTACGAAACAATTTTTAAATAACAATTTTTGAAGAAAGTTGATTTTCTTTTTTTTTATAATTTTTTTTTCAAAAATATGGTTATATTGAGTGAATTCAAAAAATGAGAATTGGCGTTTCCAAAGAAAGTTGTTATTTTCTTCTTTTTTTTCTTTTAAGAAAAAAAATGTGATGGAGTGGTTGAGTTTAGAAACAATAGGAAGTGTGGTTGCAGTAATAAATGTTACAAAAATCATTTTTCAGGCAAAAAATTTATTACCTTTTGTATTCAAAATAGTGATTTACAAGGTAGATCTCACTTGTTTGTGAATAAAAAATAAGTGCAATACGTTATGCTACCATTGTCAGCAAAGTTTTTGATTACCACTGACAAATATCTTTGACTACCATATCTAACTATCATTTTTTACTACTACTATTCACGCTTGCCACCTTCGCCCACCAATCACCACTTTTATCTATCGACCAAAACCTCTAATTATCACATCCAACTACCACCTCTTCCTACCAACTACAACATTCACTTACCGAGCAACACCTCCACTCATCACCTCCTCTTACCAGTCGATACCTCCACTCTCCACCTCTTCCAATTGATCGACAGCTTTACCAACCACCTCTCTTACTAGCCATTACCTCCATCCATGGACCCCAACACTGCCTCTTACCATCGTCATTGCTATCACCTTAAAAAATTATTTTAGCTATTTTTTATACTTACGTTCAATATTTCTGAGCAACCTAACCTCCACCGCTACTAACCATTGTTACTAGATTACTTCAAATTATTATGGCCTATCATTATCTCTGCTCACCTTATGCATTCTTACCTCTGATACTTTTTTCTTTTAGTGGTGTCCGTCTTTGATCATTACGCATTTGTTTGAAAATAAATTTTAACAAAAACATAGTACCAAATATATATTTTATTTATTATAAACAAAAAACCATAAACTTAAATAACAATAATAATAACCCCACCATTTTACATTTTAAAGCCAATCAAATGGAGACAAAGTGCCGCTTTCAGACCCCTACATACATATTAAATTGGAAAAATTATTAGATATTTTTGGAATTTTAAACAATGTCACATAGTATTTTTAATAAATAAATAATTACAATTTACATAATATAAATTATTATATATTTATTACAAAATTTATTACTATTATATTATATACAAATATTAGGTAAAACTTTGAGAGCAGCCAATAAATTACTCTTTTTCCGTGGAGGGTGTGCCCACTTGCCTGCCACATCTGTCACTAGTTGAAATGAATGCAATTCAGAAGATGGCTCTGTAATTCATGCTCGGAGTGGGCTGCTCTGAAAGAATTCAATTCTTGATGCTCTAATGCTTGGCAATGAAAAGTCATTGTCAAGTCCCATATATAATAAAATAAAATAAAATAAAAAAAGAGCCAGTAAATATAAGTGATTTGAGATTATTAGGAGTAAATTGATTAAAGTTACACATTAATATGAAATTTATGTTCTTTAGTGGACTTTACATGACTGAGGTCTTGATCAAAATCGGGACCAATGGTCCCAACCAATTGAATATCTTTTAAGAACTTTGATGTTATCGACATTCTTAACCTGATAAAAATGGTCCTGAACTGGCAAATATTTTTTTTGTTGGGTAAAGTTAAAAAGTAAAATGCAAAAGATGTGATAAGTGCACTTCTTTTTTATATATATAATTTGAGATCTAAGTCAGTTAATTTGTGTGCTCCTTAACTAATTATAGAGTTATAAAATTAATAACCGAATAAACTTCCAATACCCATGTGGAGACTGAAACCAATAACCATTGATAAATAAATCCAAGGCCTGATCAACTACCCCACAAGTTTTAGGACAAATACACTAGAAAGTTTGATTGGATCAGGAGAAAGGCCAAGAAAATTAGAAATGAAAATCTTATCTATTTATTGTAAGTGTTGGATTCTAGCACTACTCATAGAATAGTTTAGTTTTACACCAAAAAAAAACAAACTTATATGGGCTCCAGGAACCAATGGGACCTGCTGCTGAATCACATCTATCCTAAATCCAACTTCTATTGGGTAGTGTTTTCATCTGATTGACATACCCCTTTCTGATATTAAAACAAAATGAGAAAATTGGGAAAGGACATGTGAATTAAATGGCAATTAATTCCTTTCAGAAATTCACAAAAAAAAATAATTACAAAAAGGCATTCCCTTAATCAGTAAGAAGTCCCACCCACTGTTTTGCTTAGAACCTTTGATTCTAATCAATTCACAAATTTTATTGCTTGAAACAATAAATTTACATCGATAACAAATATTTATAATTTTTAATTTAAATCATAACTATATCTTTTCAAATATAATCTATAAATTTATAATTTCAACTGCACCAAACACCCCCTTTCGATTTTTCTACCGTACTTATCTTAATAATTGTGCAGCCATTTAAAAATGTAGCACACATTATGACATTTGTCACATTGTGTTAGCAAGTTCTGATAAAATATTTCAGTGTCGCACTAAAAAAATAAACGAATGGAAATTGTAAGCCTAAATGATGGAATCCATACCCCCATGGCTGAGCAGCAGCTAGAATTCTATACCGTCGTCTGGTTCAAATATTTGCAGTTAAACAAAAAATAAATGTACAAGAAACCACTTCACTTGTCTATTAGGGATAATTGAGAGAAGAAACGAAAAAAGGCTGAAATTCAATGTCTACTAAGCATTTAAACTTCTGATTTACCAATGAAATATCTAAACAAATCGATTTCAATAATATATAACACAGTTAAAAACGGAATTAACTAGCAAGCAACTAGACCGAGATTTCGCCACATCAAGTAGTTCCATTTATTTTCTTACCGCACTTGGCGTCAAGGCATTAATTAATCGAAATCAAATTGTTTAAATATATAATTAATAAAATTAAAAAGTCAAATATATAGTAGACACAAAAGCCAACAATTTTTGAAATTAGCTCTGTTTATTACGAACAGAAAGAAAATTGAGCAACTGGGGGATAACTTTTCCTCCGAAAAGTCATTATTTCTGAATGGGTCCTTTGCTTTCAAGTGATGTTACCCATGTCAACTATATCATTCCAAATAAAACATGAGAGAGAGAGAGAGAGAGAGAGAGAGAGAGAGAGAGAGAAAAATAAAATGAAGAACAACAACAACGACAATAAAGTGAAAGGAAAAGGGGAAAAAAGACATTAAAAGAAAAAGGAAAAGGTGTGAAAGAAAAAAGTAAGAAAGAACCAACAAAGCGGAAAAAACAAAAAAACAAAATTTCAAAATTCAAAACAAAATCAAATGTGGAAACATGGCTTATAATTTATGAATCAGCTTCCCATCTTGCATCCACGCTAAAAGGCTTAAAGAAAAGACAATCATTCTTTCCCATTCCTCCTAAGATGCGTAACTAATCAACTCTGCACAAGCCACTTTAGTCTTTAGCCCACTCAATTTGCAATAGCTTGTTTTGGTTTTGGTTTTCATAACAGAAGATCATCGATCCAACAAGTTACACTTCCAAGATAAGATGATACCAAAAATTAAAACATCAAGTGATCCTATTATCATCTTTTATATTCTACATGACAATTAACAATCCTCCAACACAAATAATTTAGCAATTTGCCTTCAACAATAAAATAATACACCTTCCAACCTCAACTTCATAACTCAGCATAAAGACTTAAAGACCAGGTGCAAACCAAAATCAGTGAAATACAAGTGTACAAGAAAGCTCCATGCAACCCTGAAACATTGGGAAAACCGATGGACCACCTCTGCCATTGCCTGATCGACAACAAATATTCTCCAACAAACAACCGTGGTGTTACTAAAACACATCGAATATTCCCAAGACAAAACCGGAGAAAGATGAAAAGGCAGAAAGCACTATACAGACTCCGGGAGAAGATGGGAACAGGATATTGTGTGGTGTACCATTCACCAGAGTGTCATTTGATGAATTAGGGGAGAGATTAATAGCAAGTATGCTCTTAAGTTTTGTGAAACCACCCCACGAAGCCATCACTAGCATAACCGTAGACCTCATAAACTAATAATATTTGCCTAATAGACAAAGAAATAGCAAATAGAAACGGATGGAGAGCCCCGACAGCAAAGTGAATGAAGCTGCTTTCTCCTCCGACGAGGAGAATAGTTAAGGTCAAGAGGATGACATTTGACCTGGTCAATGAAGAGAATTAGCTTCTGGTAATGGAAAGGGGTCGTGGGCTCCACAGATTGTTGAGGTTGTTGCAAAGGTTGGCTGGTTGCTTCGGAGCTCAAGGAAGCATTTGAGGCCAGAAGAGGACTCGTGTTCTAGGGAGATGGAAGACTGGGATGAGAGTTCTATGGTGCCCAAGTAATAAGAATAGCATGGGGTGTTTTGTGGAGGTATTGGCATGTGACGCAACAAGAATGGAGTTGCTATGCATTCTGGCGTCTCTTTTTGGCAACAGCTAGAGGGGGATCAAGCGCTGTTGGTCTTCAGTCCTGGTTGATCGGGTGCCTTAATGGAGGAGTTTTGCTTAAAAGTCGGCAGGCTATCACCATGGCTGGAAGGTACATTGGTGGCGGAAGGTAGTAGGAAGTTGGATTGTGATATTGAAGTAGCCCATAACTCATAGGAGGTCAATGACTTTCTAGGACATTGCCAAGTAGTTTGGTTGGAGTAAGATGATGCTAACCCCATACCAACTACGGGTTAGCTGAAGAACACAGTTAATCAGCGATGGAATGTCCCAACAGGTGTGGAGATCTTAGATGGAGAAGAGGCGTTTTACCTCTTTGTTTTTCCATGGAGGAGGCTTGGGAGTGGGTTTTCGATGGAATAAAATTGTCTTCAATTTTTGGTGGTCGTTTGGCGAATGCTATAAACCTGGCATGGAGCTGTTAGAGTGCTAGATTCGTATGATGCCGTTGCCAGCTCATCTGTGAGATTTGAGCATTTTCGAGGTTATAGGTGATCTTTGCAGTGGGTTTGTCAAGAGCGATGAAGACACTGCGTCGAGAAACCATCTCCGCTGGTCAAGAATCAAGGTTGGGCTCCGGGAGAGGGAGATTCCTGCCGTGGTAAAGGCGGGTTGGGGTGTCTATTGCTACGAACCTCAATTATTGGTCAAGAAAGGGCCAAGAGTGGATTATCGTCGGAGTCAGGGCCTTGGTGCACCAGCTGTTGCAAAAAGAAGGCGGGATATGGTGGTGGCACAAGGTGACTTGTTTCTGGGCGAGTGGGGTTGGTGGTAGCTGACACAACATATGGAGGCGGTCAAGTTTGGGATTGGGTCATTTTGATTTGAAGGTGAGGCAAGGAATAGTTGCCTGATACTACAACGTAAGGAGAGGATGACGCATGGTTTGGGAAATGATTATTCAAGTGTTGGTTCTGGGTGGGCTGGACCCTATCATCATGGGCTAGCCCAGAGAATGTTTCATAGAGGGCCACAAGTTGGGAAGCCCAGTTCCTTCAATTCTAGAAACCAGTCCAGTGGGTTTCTGGTGAAGGCTAGGAGCTTGTGAAACAAAAACGATAGGCCCAACCCAGTGCTTTCGGCATGTCTGCTTGTAAAGGAAAGGGTGCATGGGATGAGGGTGGTCCATCGGGTCTTGACTTGTTTTGGAGCCAGTTTTGGATCCCATACTAGATGTTCAAGATTTGGGTGGGTTAGGGGATGTGGAATTACGTCATTGAGAGTTGGTTCAAGCAAGGCTAAACATGACAGATGAGCAAAGGAGCCCATAGCGACAATCAAACAACAACCTATAGAGTTTATCTTTGTTGGCAACACGAGCAGGTTTTATGTCCCATTAGTTCATGTTTTAAGCTCTCCTTTTGCTTTCTCCTCTTTGGGTTGGTTTTATCTCCCATTAGTTCATGTTTTAAGCTCTGGTTGGTTTTATCTCCCATTAGTTCATGTTTTAAGCTCTCCTTTTGCTTTCTCCTCTTTGGGTTGTGATAGTGGGTTCCAGGGCTGTTCGGCGGATGCAGAGGGGGCACGACTTGGAAATTTTGGACCGCCTTTCTTTGGGAGTTTTGATCCTGTTGAAAGGTTGGATGGTGCAAACTTCTTGGAAGAGGATTTACAACCGAAGCTACTTCCAAAATGGGTAAAAAGGAAAATAAAGGAAGCGAGTAAGTTATTGGGGGTTTCCTTTGATGGCTTTAAGGAGATCATGTCTAAATTTGGGCTTCTTGAGGCAAGACATGGAAATGGAATGATTCGTAACAGTGCCGTGAAAGATCGGATAAGAAGCTATGAAATCTTCAATGTTCTGTCAACTATGATAGAAGAGGAGAGGATGGGGGTGCTATGGGGGGTAGGAGGAGGGGCCCTTGCTTCTTTTGTCAAAGCGGTTAGAAATTTATTGTTAGATTGCGAGGGGATTGAACTTGGAGGCAAAGAGAACCAAGATCAAATCTTGCTTTAGGGATTGGAGAATTGATGTTGTATGTTTATTGGAGACTAAGATGGGGAGCTTGTTAGTTGTTGTGATTCATAGCGTTTGGTGTGGAAGGTAGATAGATTGGCATGTTTTGTCGATGGAAGAGACAATTGGGGTATTCTGATCATGCGAGACAACATATCTATGACGAAGGAAAAGCAGGAGGAGGGTTGTTTCTCTTTGTCTTGCCTTTTATGTTGTTTTGAGGATGAGTTTCGATGGCGTTTCCTAAAGTGTATGGCCCAGTGGATAATGGGGCAAATGAGGACTTTTGGGGCAACTCGAGAGTTGCTTTCAAACGGGATGCTCCTTGGTGTGAGTGGAGATTTTAATGTGATTTCATTCCCACATGAGAAGTTCGGCTGCAGCCTGCAGTACTATCTCTAGGACTCTCCATTTATGAGATAGGACCCGAGCAGAAACTCGGGATCGTAAATGGATTCGAAGGTTCCCGTCATAATGATTGCAAATGAACTACCATAGATTATGAAGAAGCACGGATCTTTTAGAGAAAAACCCAGTCGAGTCGAGAAGTGGCGGTTTGCGATCGATAGAGACTTCATCCCCGGGGACCAGTCCAGTAGAGGACCACCCTTTGGTCTTAGATCATAGATCTTCCTGCTTAGTTGCACTGCTTTCTGAGCTCTTTTGTCTGCTATCAAGTTATCAAATCTCCCTCTCCTGGTGGGAAACTTACTGGGAAACTTACTTGGTACAACAATCAAAAGCCCACTTTCATGTCTCAGATCGACCATCTTTTGGTGTCTACAAGCAAGGAGAAGCACTTTTCATTAGTGTCGCAAATCTCCTTGCCAACACCTCCCTTAGATCATGTTCCTATCATGTTGGACAGTTGTGGGGCTCGCCTTCCCACGCCCCTTTTAAGTTTGAAAATATATGGCCACATATAGATCATTTTAGGGATAGGAACATAGGGGCCTAGCTGGTGCATTGGCTTCTGTAGAGTGGGGTATCAACCTTTTGTTCTTGCCATGAAATTGAGAATGCATGCTCAATGCAGAATTGAAGAGGTGGAACACAAGGCATGCTTGAGTTTCAAAAGGCACAAGAAAAAAGAGGTTGGGGTTCTTGCCGGGGAGAGAAGTCAGAGAAGATCAGAAGGAGGAGGTTGGAAGGCTCGCTAAGCTAAAAGAAATTAACTGGATGCAGAAATCGCGGTCTCTTTTGTTAGGGGCCAATGATAAAAACACGCGCTTTTTTTTATAGGGTGGCCAATATCATAGGACGGGTGCGTGTTGATGGAACTCTTCTCACCTCTGAAGAGGATATTGTTGATTACTATCATAAATTGTAGGAGTAGGGTGGATGGAGACTTGTTTGGAGGATTTGGATTTTGATGTTATTTCTAGTGAGTATGCATGGGGGGCTTAAAATAGCCTTTTTCTGAGGAAGAGGTTGTTAGTGCCCTGGGTGAGATAAACAGGGATAAAGCTCCAAGTCTGAACGGCTTCAAAGTGACCTTTTCCAACATTGTGGTGGGTGTTTAGGAAAGAGATAATGGGTTTGATCTATTTTTTCTTCAGCCATGGTTCCTTTGAGAAGAGTCTCACGCCTCGTTTGATAACTGGTGTATGTTGAATGGAACTAGAAATGAAGTGAGATTAGTATAAGGAATTAAGGATTATGAAACAGGTCAGAATAATAATAAGGTTGGACTAACTTTCGCATGTTTGGTTTGCATTGGATTAAGTAATGGATTATAACATAACTTGTTTGATTTACATATGTGGGATTGGATTAAATTTATTATTTTTTAATTTTACCCTTATGTTAAATAAATAATAAAATAATATTTTATATTCTCAAATAAATAAATAAATATTTTCTCTTCTAAACTATACCGTTGGTGCATTTTTGTTTTCATCTTTCTGTTCATCTTCCCCATATTTCACCTTCCCAAGTTTTCTGCCCAAATGTCTAGATAAATATTTAGATGACTAACATTTCTCTCTACATATTGAGCAGTTTACTTCCGGTCAACTTTACACAAATTCGGGTTGACCAGTGATGAAGTGAACTAAAGGAGATGGCAAGTTTGTCTGCAGAGATGAAGTGGAAAATTTGGGGTTTTGTAATGACTAAAATCAAAGGATAGTTTGGTACTTGTTGAAAATAATAAGGGCAATAATGTCCTTTTAACTCTCAATCTAGATAGAATTGGATTAGGAATACCACCTTAGTATTAGTAATCCATCATATTGGTGGGATTAGTAATCCAATTGAACTATTAGTCCAACCCAAAATATAGCAAACAAACATGGTATTAGTGAGCTCACTGTATTGGGAATCCAATCCAAACTCCTACAATGGCCATCAAACATAGCCCCAATGCTTCCTTTCTTGCTCTTATTCCTAAGAAGGGAGAATCATAGGACATCAGGGCTTAAAAAAGTCTCTAGCCAGTTATTTTTTGATTTGTAGAATTCTTTTAATGGTGGTAGACAAATCCTGAATGTTGTGCTGGTGACTGAGTGTACTGGCTCTAGACCCTTTGAAAGTAGGTTTAGTTACCTTCAACAAATCCCTCTTGGTGAAGTGCGTGTAGAGATTTGCTTTATAGAGACAATTTATAGAGGAAGGTTATAAAGGGCAAGTATGGATTTTGGAGACGGGATTGGTGAAATCTGCAAGTGGTTACACCTTGTGGCAAGACTTGTGGAACAGTATTAGTAAGACGTGGGATGAATTTTCCAAGCACATCGTTTTTAAACACATCTTTTTTGGGGTGCGGAGCAAAGATAAGGCTGAGTTTCTAGTTTGATGTCTGGTGTGGCGGTGAGGCCCTTCGTAGGTTGGCTAAATAGAAAGGTTGGCAGATTAAGCTCATAAGGACTCTGGTCTTTGCTTTTGGAATATTGACATGATAAGGGATGTGTAGGGTTGAGAATTGAAACAGCATTAGGGCCTTTTAGATATCATTTATAATCACAGTAGAGTGGGCAAATGGGTGGACTCTGCTAAATGGAGAGGTGACCCCAGCGAATTCTTTAGAGTAAAGTCTTTATATAGGTGCTTGTTGAGCTGTAGAGGGACATCCTTCCCGTGGATGTGATTGGGAAAACGAAAGTCATTTCAAAAGGTAGCATTTTTTCTCTTTTTTGTCTTGGGTTGCTACACATGGAAAAAAACATTGATAATTTGGTTTGAACAGGTTTTATGATAACAAAACAAGGGTGTCTCTATAAAAAAGAGAGTAAGTTCGTTTTTCACTTGCTTATTCAATGTGAGTTTACCAGGAAATTGTGGAGTTTTGTATTAATGCTTTTTGGAGTAAAAGCGCGTTTTTGAGAAAGAGGAGGCGATTAGGATTTTGTCAAGTTGGAGGAGGGGAGGGAGAGTTCCGAGGAGCGGGAAGAAGGTGTAGGAGTTGTTCCCTTCTGTTTGACTGGCTAATATAGTTGGAGCGAAACAAGAAATATTTTGAAGAGGTTGAGTCACCGTTACGTGGATTGAAGGGCGCTCACATTTGTAATTTGTATAGTTGCTTGTCTGAGCAAATATTCCTTTAGTGGATGAACAATGGACTTCGTAAAGTTTCTGACTCTACGATTTCTTGTAGGGTTTTGTGGTCCACCCCTTTCCATGGGAGCTTTTTGTTTTCCGCCCTTGTATGGTTTTTTTTCTGTTTTGGGGAGGCATTCTTTAATGCCCTTCTATAGATTTACACTTATAAAATAAATAGCAACTGGAGATGTAGCATTAGAAGGGTGGAGTAAGGGACTGTAATTAATCTCTCTTAACTTCTGTTCACTAAGGAAAAGGATGAGACAGGTAATATTCAGCTTGACTTCTTAGAGAGATGCAATAGATACTAGGTCACAGCAAGGTAATAAGAGTGGAAATACTATGGAGAGTAGGAAACAGGCCGCAAAGTAATGTTCTTGTTTCAAAGAGGTCAACAGAATCATCTACTCATCTAAAATGCAAAACACCTTAAGCTTCAACAAGCACACTACTGCAGGAGCTCACAAAGATAAGCCCTCCAAAACCCTATCTTCCCCCTTTGGACTAGACTATTGAGGGTCCAGAGCAGTCAAATGAGTAGATGAATGCCATTGGATGTAGTAGTAGAATTCAGATAGATAATGTTCCATGCTTTTAATTAATGATGGAAGTATAGAACAAAGGCAACAAAACAATCTCCTAGCAGGCAAGAAACAGAGCAGATACCATTGTTTGATGGATGTAGATACATCAATAGATACATTGACAACTACCAATATCATTGGGGAAACACTCAAAAAGTAGCAAATACTTGAACAAGAATTGGACTGGTGGAATAATGAATATTATGAATATTTATTCCATAAAAATCTCAATGAGAGGCAGAAGCTTCCCTGTGATTGGGAATCCACGGCTTGTTTTTGAAACTAACTGCTCGAAGAAAAAGAAGAATTTGTTGTGCTACTTTTTGCTCTATTACCAAAGCAATAGATTAAAGAATCAAAGAACATAGGGTGCTAGTTTTTGTTCTATTACCACCCTTATATTTTCAAGTAACTGGGTATTGGTAACCCAGTTAAATATAAGGGTGGTAACCAAAACCTATTGCCATTGCTGATTCTAAGCAAACAGATCTCATTATTTTGCCAGAAGGTACTAATGAGGTTCCCGGATAAGTATAACTTAATAAATAAAAGGTGGAAAGGTCCTTTGCAGAAGATGACCTAATGCAATTAAGTTATTGTTGATTGCAATTTCTATAGAACAGTCAACTAAGAATAGAAAGGTACAGGATCATAGACAGGTTTTAAAAGACCATTACAAGACATTAGTCCTGGCAGGCTATTAGATGAACAGCATAAATTGAATTTTGTACGAGGAACGCAATTAGATTTATGCCAGCAAAAGTAGAAATGGAATCCCAGAGAAGGCAAAGCATCAGCTGTTATTTGAAGAAAGTGTAATTCTTATGGGTTGGATTTTGTTTAGGAAAGCTTTTAAACCAGCTTTTTGTCTAAGAAATCCTTTTGTTTTAGCAAACTTTTCCAACAGTTGGCCAAGAATTTTTACTTTTTCTGTCCTTCCTACTCAAAACTGAAAACAGAAACATGTTCAACAAATTGTTCCTGTTTTAAACAAAATGAATCAGCTCTCTATATTTCCAAAATTTCAGAAAACACAAAAAAAAAAAAAAAAAAATTTATACAATTTCAGAAAAAAAGTGTAAAATCTCTCCTCCAGCTCTCACTACCTCCGGCCACCCCGCTCTGCCCACCCCCACCACCAGCCACCCTATCTGACAGGCGGACTCCTCCAGCAACCCCCCGCTCCCGCACTGGCAACTTCTCTGACCACCCAT
>JAOTRH010164324.1:0-12696 GCA_034768845.1 Heliamphora exappendiculata
GATAACATTGAGTACAGTGTTGAAATTTGTTTAATATCACACGTAAAAAGATAAAATTAAAAATTTTTATTAAAAAAGTTAAAAAGTTAAAAAATTAAAAAATTAATAGAGTAAAAGTTGAAAATTTAAAAATAAAACTTTTGACCTTTTTGAATTTAAGCAAAAAAATTTAAAAAATTGACTTTAAGTCGATTTGTCAAAAGAGAGCTAAATCACTATTTAATAGCTAAATTCATAAAACAATTTTTTTTATAAAAGTACAATCTCTCTGCTATAATCTAAAGACAAAAATATTATTTTTAAAAAAATAGCTAAAATAATTAGTATCGTTAAAGTACTAAATAAAAATAGCTAGGCAAAAGACAATAAGACAATAAGGTTTCGTTTGTTTCAACGTAAAATATTTTATATGAAAAATATTTTTATAAAAATTATTTTTTTACTTGTATTTTTTAGTATTTAGTTAAAATTTAAAAAATGAGAATGAGAGTTGAGAGTGACCAAAGTCGAAAAGGATTCGAGTGAAGAATTCCGAACGATTCCGAAAGAATTCATGTGGGAAGGATCTGCCTCTCACTCCCAAGTGAAGAATTTCGAAACGATTTCGAAACAATTCATGTGAGAATGATCTGCCTTTCACTCCCGAGTGAAGAATTTCGAAACGATTCCGAAAGAATTCATGTAAGATGGATCTGTCTCTCATTCCCTCATTCTTATTTGCTATGAAAATGACCAAAGGCGGCGAGAATTAAGTGAAGGTTCCTAAGGTGCATTCCAAAATTAACTTATTAGCTAATTTTTTGTAAGTCAAATTTGATCTAATGAGGTAAAATATTTTACTAAAAAATATATTTTAAATAGGTATTATCAGCCAAACAGTAAAAATTAAGTAAAATATTTTACTCAAAAATATTTTACATCGAAACAAACAGAGCCAAAGTCAAAAATATTATATCAAAAACAAATTGTTACAATTATTATTTATTTTTATATAATTCTATATTCAATGTAGATTTTATTTGATAGATCTTAATAAATAGTCTTTGAAATTATAATCTTTATAAAAAAATAAATGTGTATAATAAAAGTTACGATATTTTTAAAAATAAAGAAAAATATTTTGTTGAAAAAATGGGTTTTGAATTAAGTTAGAACATAATTTTTAGCTAATTTTGAAGCTAATTATCTTTGTGTTGAATTAATCTTTTTTTATGATTCTAAATTTTAATTTGTTTATTTCCATGAATAAAGTAATCATAAATTTTTTGGCATTCAAAACTATTAATGGGTTGACTCCAAAAGTATGCCGTGAAAGTTAGCAAAATGGTGATAACAAAAATCCTATCCCATATTGGTTGAGAGAGAAAAAGATGAGGGTCCAATTGAATATCAATGTATTTTCAATCCCACATTGGTTGGAAAAAAATATGGGTGAGTGGCTTATATAAATCAAGTTGAGCCTAAGGGGTGTATCCCTTGGGAGTATCCAATTTTATGGACGGGAGAGGATCTACCCAACGGTGAGTTTGACTCAAACACCACACAAGCGCGTCGCCATAGCCGTCTGGCCAACCGCGCCGAGCCTGTTTGGGTTCAGGTCGTGGGTTGACCCTTATCTTTTTGTAGAAAATTTATTTAATTAAATTTTTAAAAGTTATTCCAAGCCCATTTCTAGGATAATTTTTTTCCCTAACTCTCCATTGCCAAAGCTCTACTACTTTCTTCTACAGTCTCTCTCCAAGTTTTCCAAGAAAGTTCAAGCACACTGAGATTCGCTGTGCGTGCAGTTTGTTGTATTTCTACTGCACACGGGAATTATTTTATACTGGAAGCAGACGTCTGATCCATCACAAGCACCGAGGCGGAAACGCATTCAATATTAAGAAGACACCGTCGAACGTTAGACTCGATCTCGAATTTTTATTCTGTAAGATTATTATTATTTTTATTCGGCTCTGTTTTACTGTTACAGTATTGTTTTCATCTTTCTATTTTGTGTTATATTCTTTTTTTTTGTTTGTTTTTAGAATTTCTGTTTTTGTTTATCAAAAGGTTTACAAAAACATGATCCTTTTTCTTGTGCATATTAAATTTGTTTTTTAATAAATTCAATCTATTACTATTATTTTTATATTGTTTTTAATTACAGTTTTATTCTAAATATGTTGTAATATGCTGTATATGAAAAAACAAATTATATTAAATCTATTTTAATCTAATTTTGAAATTAGTTTTAGATTGTTTATTACTACTTTTGTTGCTGTCAAAATCGACAAATTATTGTTATTTTTTTAGTATATTATAAACAACATATTTTAAGTTAATAACCATAAAACAAAAAAGCAATCAATAAAAAGGTAACAAATCGAGATTGATAAACGAAACTTAGAACATAAAACAAATCCTGACTTTTCGTTTAAAATTTTTTACAAAGTCATTTTAAGTCAAATAATAAAAAATTTCGTTTAGCAAAATGTAGGGGTAATTTTAAGTTAAAAATGGTTTAAGTTAGAAAAATTTGTTATAATTTTTAAAATTTTATTTTTATATAATTTTATATTTAACAAAAATTTTGAATAATAAATTTTACGAGTAGATTTTTAAAATATAAACGGGTGCGTATAATAAAAATTATAATATTTTTTAAAAATATATAAAAGTATATTATGTAAAAAAAAATATTTAAAGGATAAAAGCCTTTAAATTTCTAAATAAGACATTTTAAATTTTTTTCTGATTTTATGCTAAAAAGTTAAAAAAACTGATCTTCAAATCATTTGACAAACGAAGCCTTATTTTAGTTTTAAACTAAAACCCAAATTCAAGCGCAACCCACAAAAATATACGGCGTACGGGCTACCGGTTAGCACAAGACGAGGCTTTCGCGCACGCTTGTCAAACAAAATGCTTTTGGTCCCAAGTTATACGTACAATTGTCACGGTGTATATGTTTGGTCTAAAAAAGCTTTTAGATAGGCTTTTTTTTTGAGTTTTTTTGTCTTTTTAATTTCTTTTTGTTTTAAGTTTTTTTCTTTTTTGATTGATGAGAAAAGTCTAAAACAACATGCTACTTCCGTTAAAAAAGATTCACTAAATATTTTTAAAAAAAACACATTTAGTGGCTTTTTTTGGTCTTATCTACGTATTTGTTATTTTTTAGTTAACATTCTTTACTCTACTTGAAGTGTTTGGGCAACACTAGTTTTGACTTTTTATTATTAATTTTAGTTATAAGTTATAATTTTTTTAAGCACTCACAATTTCTGTTATAATTTGTAACTATTTTTTTTCTATTTCAGTTACAAGTTATAATTTTTATCAAATACTCATAATTTCTATTATAAATTATAATTTATAACTTACTAATTTCAGTAATGCCAAACATGGCCACTAATTCCTTATAATGAGAAATTTAGAAAATGCACTTATTTGGTTTAATGTTGTAAGAAATTTATTAACATAAAAAAATCATATAGAAAAAAGTAGACCAAATGCACACTTAGAGATCGTTTGGCAACTAACATTAAGTTGACTTTTTTGTTTTAAGCTAAAAATTCAAAAAAATTTATTTAGTTGGGATAAGCGTGGCTTTTAAGCCAAAGGGTTAAAGTGATTTTAAGTTAAAATACAAAAAAAAATTGTTTAAAGTTGTTATAATTTTTTAAGTTTTACTTTTATATAATTTTATATTTAATATAGATTTTGACGAGTAAATTTTAAAAATATAATTTTTATAAAAAATAAATATGTATAATAAAAATTATAATATTTTTAAAACAGATAGAAAATTTTTGTAAAAAGCAAAAAAAAAAGGAGACAAAAAGGCTGCTTTTAGCCTGTTGCCAAATGAGAGCTTAATGGGTATATTTTTAAAGATATAACAAAGAGTAAAAAATAGATAACACAATTAAAAAAACCACTTTTGACCTTTTATAACAACATTTTAATATTTTTAGTGTTTTTTTAATTTTTATACAAATGATTATACTTTTTGTATTCATCTTATTACAATGAACCAGAAAATTAATTTACAACAAAAATATGTTGACATATTTACTGTACATGTATGGGTATATATTTACAAATAAAAAAGTGTGTTATTAAAGTTGATAAAAATTGATAACTTTGCTCAATTCCACATTAATTTGGAGAGAATTGGTAGAGTGGTTCATATAAACTAACATTGACTTAAGGGGTGTTCCCCATATGGGTATCTAATTTTGTAGAAATGGGAGGACGTAGCTAAAGGTAGGTTCGACCTAATCCTTATACGTGCCGCTGTCGCCCGCTTGGTCGTGCCGGGCTTGAGTTGTGGGTCTTGCATTGACTATTATTTTTTTTGCAGAAAATTTATTTATTAAAATTTTTAAATTACCGTTGTTTGACTGTTGAAATTTATAACTGAACCGTTGAAGGGTTCAGGACTGTTGTATAGTTCGCGCCTATTGAGTGGTCTAACCGCCAAGCCGAACCAGTTCCTGTATGTTCGGTTCAATCCGAAAGGTCACCTGGAATACCTATTTAAAGAATGTTCTAGCATTGTTTTGAATCATTAAATTTTCGAGCCCGTGATTCCTCCATTCTTGATACTCTGCTTCCTTCATTTTTTATCATAAATTTCAAGAAAATTCAAGCACACCAAGATTCGTTATGTGTGCATATTGCTATGCTTCTTCAACACACAACAATTGTTTTATCTTAGAGGTAGCTCGATCCAACGCAAGCACCGAGGCAATGGCACAATTTGTCTTAAGAAAATAACGTTCAACGTTGGATTCGATTGCACTGTTTTGTTCTTCACTATTTGTAAGCTTTTAAATATTTGATTTTGTCTCTGTTTTAAGTTTTTGTTCCGTTTATATGTTACAAACAGTGTTATGTTTTTTTTAGTTTTCTATTCTTAAAACGTTTTTGTTAATTAAAATAATTTAACAATTTGATTTATTTTAATCTGTATATGCTATTTTATTCTATATACCGAAAATAGATTCAAAAAATTCTATTTTAAATTTTTTGGAATCAATTAAAATTTTGGTTGCTGTATTGTTTACTGTATATTATTTCAGTTCTATTATTCAACGGATTGTTGATTTTGAAAAAATTTGACCAACATTTATTTCTCCAAGAAAAATCTAAAAATATCAAAGAAATTTAATAATTACTAACTTCAAAAGATTCGTCTCAGTCATCACATACATATAAGTAATATAAATAAGTAAATATCAATACATATAAATCGCTGATACTTTTTTTTAGAGATTTTTTCAGGGAAGCCCTATATCTAAAAAATATTAAAAAATCAGTTTTATGTTTTTTTCAAAATTAAGGTCCTATTATATTTTTATGTACCAAAATCACTGATATTATTTTTTATAGTTAATATGTATAAATTTTTTATGCATATAAAATCTATTAATATGACTTATTTTTCTTCAGTAATTTAAAGACAAAAAATAACTCACATTATGTAAATTACGATCATTTATTTATAAAAAAATATTATGTAATATCGCATACTCAAAGAGTATTTAATAATTTGCCCCTCTTCGAACTTCAAAATTCAAAACAAGTAAATTCTTAAATTTCAAACTTTAACCACTCGACGCAATTCTTTGCGTTGAGAAATGTGTCGTCCTAGCATTGTGGTGACTTTAAGTAGCAAAAAACAATTTTTATCTATAAAAATGTTTGTAAAATTGTCTTTTGATTACTTCATATAGTCCATGTTTTAAGTAGGATAGCTTGGAATATGACATTAACAACTTTGCTAATCCTTGCGGGGCTAAATTACCAATTAATCTAAGGTCTTGTTTGATTGGAAAATTTTTTTATAAAAAATTAGTGTATCACTACAAGAAAAAATGGCAATTAGTGACAATTAAATATTGTCATAAAATATTTATTATTTGCTACTAAAAACTTTTAGTGACAGTCAATGAGTCGTCACATAATTATTATTAAAAGTTCGTAACCAAAAGTATGTAAGTATGTAGTGATAACTTATTGATCTCATCGTACAAATGTGTAATATTAGTGACAAAAGGGTGTTATCGCTAAATAATTGTTTTTGTGATGATTTAATTTGGAATGTATACAAATCTCGTCACTATAGAGACCAATTGTCACTAAAAATACTATTTTAAAGTTTTAAAATTTTAAAATATAACTTTTAGTGGCAATAAATAATTGAAAAAATTCCTTCATTTTAGTGACATTAATCATATTAAAAAATCTTATTTTGTAAAATAAAATAATATTAATTTTTTTAATAATGGTAAATCAATCGCGAAGAAACTTACACGTTCGTGTACATTCCCACTTACTAGGCTTTAATCGATAACTTTGACTTTTTGGCTAAAAATGCCAAAAAACTAAGATTACATGTTTGGAAAAAAAAGCTAAAAAGCTAAAAAATTAAATTAAAACATAAGCTCTCAGAATATTTTATTCAAACTCTAACCACTTCTAAAATACAATAATACTCCATACTCATAACTTATTTACTATTATTACCAACTATACATAATTATTAATATCAAATATATAAAATAATAAAATTATTCACTTTAAATAAAAAATAAAAATATTTGTTTTTATCCAAACAACTAATTTCAAAAAAATTAGTTTAAAAATTAAATTATTAAACAACTTACTTTGAACTTAATTTAACTTTTAAACTAAAAACGCAAAAAAAATAAAAAAATTAGCTCATAAGCTAATTGCCAATCGGGGCCTAAAACTAATAGTTGATCACCTTAAGTAAATAACTAAAAGAGATTAAGAAGAGTTGAACCAAAGACGTTCACTACTTTAAATGTGTTATGTTATGAACTCATCTATCACTTGTTGGTTATATCAAGTTAATCTTAGTCTCTCTTTTGTCTAACTTTTTTTTTGAAGACTTTTTGCTTAAACATCTCTTAAAAAATTTATTTGTTTGGCCTTCTATTATAATCAATAGGCCTTTTCACATCTTTCTACATCTATTTTTTTTTATAAAAAAGTTAAAAAATTAAAAAGTCTACAAAAAATTTAAGCCAAACACACACTTATTTATTTTTATATTATAAAATATATTGATGATCGACTACAAATTTGAATATACATATTCAAATTATTTATCACAAAAATATAAAAACGATCCTAGTTAATTATTTAATATTTCTTAACTATAAATAATATCGACGAGCTAAAAAAATTGTATTAATTATTTGACAAAATCTACCAGTTAACATACAATTAATTTTTTTGAAATAATGTTATGATATGTTTCGTTTATTTCACGTAAAAATATAATTACTTATCATTATTGTAGATTAAAATATTAAATTGAATAAAATTTTAGTAAAAAATTAAATATTCGTTTCTTAACAATATGTATTGTGTGATAACAATTTATATTGTCACAAAATATTAGTCTAATAAGATTTAGTAATAAGTCAAAAATCTTATCACTAATAATCACTTTTTAATCACAATTTTTTCATTATTGCTAAAATTATTGTTATTAATACATTTTTAGCACTAAAATTATTTTGTACCACACATTTAGCGATATGATTTATGCGACAAATAAAAAAAATCACAAAAATATAACGATTCATTTTGTGACAACAATTTACATTGTCACAAAAGAAAAAATGTTGATCTAATGAGATTTAGTGATAAGTCAGCTATATCGTCACTAATAATAACTTTTTAGTCACACTTTCTTCATTGTTGCTAAAATTATTGTCATTTTATCTTTTTGGTGCAGGTTTTATTTTTCTACCACACATTTAGCCACAAAGCTTTTGTGAGAAATAATATCTTATCATAAAAAAATCACTGAGTTGAATTTTTTTTAGTGACAACTCAAGTTCTTATCATAAAATTCTTACATTTAGTGATGATTTTATATTCGTCATAATTTTTTTGTCTCCATAGATTTATTTTTTTGTAGTGTATAACCAGATTATTAGTAATTATCACTCATTTGATTGAAGAATTATTTTTTTATAAAATAATTAATACATTCAAATTATTAGTACCTGTAGTATTATAATTTAATTATTAGTGTCAAGAGTATTATGAATTAATTAAAGAACTATTTTTGGAGAATAATTATTGACTGTCATATAAAGAATCCACAAAATGGCATAAGCACCTAAAGTCCAGAGGGGTACATTTCCCTCTCAACTTTTTATATTCACATCGATATCTATAAAAAAAATAAAAATAAAAATAAAGACATATTCTTAAAAATTATATTAGTGTCTCTCCTAATTATAAAAAGATTTATTATTCTTAATTTTTAAATAAAAACTTTTGCAATGGTTGACTTTAAAATATTAATTTTCATAGAAAACATAATTATGTTTGAGTAATTTAGTCTTGAGACATTTATAATAGCACTTTTTATATACATACGACGCCTTTTATTCATAATCCATTATTCGTTTTGTATGTATAATCACTTTAAATTCATGAATCAATACTCGATTGATATATGTGATTATTTTTCAATAGCGTTTCAACTTACTTGAAAACTTATATATATATATATATAGAGAGAGAGAGAGAGAGAGATGAAAATTTTAGATACAACAATGGAAATATTTGACAAAACTACTGCTAATAACTTATAAACTATACTTTGTAGTAGAAACTGTGAGTGCTTGGTAAAAATTGTAACTTGTAGTTAAAATAAAAAAAAATAATTATAATTTATAATAAAAGTTATAAGCATTTAAAATAAATTATAACTTATAACTAAAAATAGAAATTAAAAACTTTACCAAATATCTCCAATAAAGAGAAGTGGATAATCGTTACTTGATTGTGCACAAATAAAACAATTCTCATGTGTAACTAGATAAATGAGACATTTTCATATATATATATATATATATATATATATAAAGCAAATGTCTTATTTTACCGGTAATGAGACATTATAAAATATCTTATTTTTTAATAAAATATTCTCTCATTTCCTATAAAAATGTCATATTTTTCACATCAATTTAAATTTTTTTTTGTAAAAATAAACTAAATATAATAAAACGAACAAATCACCATAAATTTTTATAAATTTTGAAACATATGAATGAATCATACCAAAATAAAAAAACTTTACTATCCAAATAGAAAAAATAACATATCCAAAACTATACAGGCACTATATCTAATTATAGTGAGGAATATAGGGTATATATGCCAAAAATAATTCTAAGTTTAAAAATTAAAATTTTATGAAATAATTAAAAAGTGATTAAAACTCATTCCTAAATAAATCTACTGGACCTCAATTAATTTTTTCTTCAAAAGAAATACGCTCTAAATACAAAACAAAATTAAGATAAAAAAAATAAGGGAGTTTAAGTGAGAAGTTCCATTTTAGTAAGCTATTTAGGGATAAGTCTCATTTAAAAACTTGTATTTCATTAAGTCATTTTGTGATGTATTTTACTAAATGTGTCATTTTTTTAACTATTCCATTTGAGCTCGTCACCCATTGCCGCCGCCTGGTTTTGATTTTCCGTCACTGTGCCACTTAGATCTTGAACCAGCGCCGCTATCGCCTAGTCGCCGCTGCCTCTGTTTGATCATCAGTTACGTTACAAAATGCTTATACACTAATGAGAATAAAAATTTATTACAAAATGTGTAATTATCGCATCTTTCACATTACAAAATCATATCTAATTTGATCATCGCAGTTCTCACATTACAAAATGTATAATGAGAATAAGAATTTATTGTATAACGAGAATAAGAACTTAAACCCACATTACAAAATGTATAATGAGAACTTAAACTCATATTACAAACTGGATCTGGTTTTTTATCATCATGTCGCTCAAATCTCGTCCAAACGCCGTTGTCGCCGCCCTCGCCCATCATCGCTGTTCTAATGGAAAATTAGATTGAGTTTGATCATCGTAGTTCTCACATTACAAAATATATAATGACAATAAAAACTTAAACTCATATTACAAAAATGTATAAAGAGAACTTAAACTCGCATTATAAGCTCGATTTGGTTTTTTATCTGCCACTTAAATCTCATTATAGCGCCGCTATTGCCTTGCCTTGCCACGCCGTCACCGCTACCGCGCCTTGCCGCCTTTACCCATCGCCATTTATCACTGTGTGATCATTTCGTCACCGAATCTCACATTATTTGCATGAAGAGAGAGAGAGAGAGAAAGAGAGAGAGAGAAAGCACCGTAATTTTTTTATTTTAAAGAGAGAAAAAGAGAAAGAGAAGAGAGTTGGAAAATGGAACCATTTTTTTAACCATTTTTTTATTTTAAAGAGAGAAAAAGAGAAAGAGAAGAGAGTTGGAAAATGGAACCATATGAATTCTTCTCTCTTTTTTTTCTGTTTCAATTTTTTTTTTATTTTAAAAAAGAATAATGGAGAGAACAGGATATAAGGATATTATTATCTAATATTTTTATGATATTTAAAAATAAAATTTTTAAAGATATTTTGTTAAAGATCGGGACCTATCATAAAATAAGTTTTTAATACGGTAATTATAATTAATTATTTCAAAAAATAATAACACGTGGGTTTGACCGAGAAGTAATTTTGTGGACTTTTCCTTTGGTTCCACGCGTTCTCACGTGAGGTGCATCTCATGGAAAATACATGGAACTGCCGATCGTAATATGAGATATTTCTATCCGTCGGAAAAAACTATATTAAATTTGTTTAATTAAAAATTAAATTGATATAATCAAAAATTAAAGTGTATATATCTAAAAATTAAAATCAAAATAACTAATAATTAAATTGAAATAACAAAAAGTGCATATTATAGTGGTGCACATTGTAAAACTTAACGAGACCCAAACTAAACTTAAAATTATTATAAATAAAACCTAAATTTATTGTAATTAAAATCAAAATAAATTAACTAAGAGGAGGTGCACACCATAAAATTTTCTAAAATTATGTTAAGGTGATTAAATTAATTTATAAAATTAATTTTTTAATGATGTGACACAATTATAATTATTAAATATAAATAAAATTTATATAAGATCTTCATGATTGTAATCACATCACTTTCTTTAAAAAGTTAATTTGTTAAATTAATCTAATCACTATATTATTATTGAATTTTTCCTGTCCATATAACTTCTATGAACCTCCCGTGTTTATATTACCGGAGTGTTTGATAAAGTCAGTGTTATTAAATTTTAATTTTTTATAATTAATTTTAATTATAAATTATATATATTTTAAATATTATAATTTTTGTTATAAATTATAATTATTTTTTTATATTTTCATTACAAATTATAATTATTATCAAACACTCATAATTTTTATCATCTATAAATTACTAGTTTAAACAATGTCAAACACGACTTAAATATCACTCTTGAGTAATTATTTGGTTGTCTTACACTACTATTTGTCATGGTGTTATATAACATATTTATTTAATTATATAATAAAAAATATTTCAAATAAGATATTAATGGTTCACGGTTGTTTGATGAGTAAAAACAAAAGTGGTCTACTTAAGACATAATAGGCAATTAATTTAAAAGTTATTATTATTATTTTTGTATTTTTAACTTAAAAAACTAAAATTCAGTAAAAAACAAGAAAGGTAGATTAAGTTTAAAATAAGTTATTTGTTAAATTAACATTTAAGTTAGTTTTATTTATAAAAAAATTGATTAATTGGGTACAATTTTGCATTTTTATTTTTTTGTTCAAATTGAACAGTATTACTCTTCTATTTAAATTATTACAATAATTATAGATATTTGACATTGATAGTAATTAAGTTATCAAGTATGCGTATTATTATCTTTTAGAGTGAAGTAAAAATATAACTAGAATATTTTAGAAATTATTATTTTGATTTGAATTTTTAATTTTTAATTTTTTTTAATTTTTTTTTCAAATAATGTAGGTTAATTTTTAAAATTCTTTTGACTAAATATTTTTTTATAAAAAATAATCAATCAAAACCCTTTGTGTATTAAATTATTCTATTTAATAAAAATATTACTTAAATAGTATCAAGTGGGGGAGTAATTAATAAATTGCCTGGCCCTCCCCCCCGCTCTTTTACCTATATAGGTAATTTTTTGAACTATATTAGTTAAATAAGAGTTTTTAAACTTCATTTTTAATTTATGTAAAAAGGTAGTTAGTTAACATGTTTTTAGTAATAACATAGTTGAAGGATAAAATAAAATAATATTAAATAAATTTTCTTTAAAAACATTTTTATTAAAAATATTTTTAATAAAATAAAAAATATAAAAATATGTTTAAAAATCACGTTTTGTAGCAAAAATAAAAATGACGTGTTTAAGAGCCACGTTTTATCCCCAACTATCTTTACTAATTTTTTAAATTATTTTATTTTATGTTATTTAATTTTAAAAATATGTTTAGTAAGTAAATTTTTATTAAAAACGTATTTATTAACTATCCAAAAAGGGTAAATTACACTGACCCCTTATATTTCTAACAAAAATAAAAATTCATGTGGTTTCAAAAATTACAGTAACACCCCATCAGATTTGATTTTAACATCAAAGAGATCCTAACCGTTAAAATTTTCGTTTAATTTAACGAAAAACTACCGTTTCATTTCAAAACAGCTCTCAAAACCACTGTCCACCCCAAAACCTCCCTCAAAACCGCCGTTTGCAACCCCTACCCAAAATCGTCATTCCC
>JAOTRH010164335.1:0-12695 GCA_034768845.1 Heliamphora exappendiculata
TTTATTTATTTATTTATGTTTGACGTGTTTCTTTCATGACATGAATATCATCTATGAATGGTTTATGTTTTGGAGTTACAGAACAGCATGTGTAGATGTGTTTTACGCTTTTTCGGGTTGTGTTCAGGCTTGTTTGGCTGGTTTTTGGACTAAAAAATTGAGACCAAAATGGTAGGCTGTTGCCCAGCAGTCGAGTTAACTGGACCGCTTTCCCCAGTCGATTGAGTCGTTTGTTCTTGGGTTCAGTCGGCTGGACTGCGCCCTCTAGTCGACTAGACCGTGGCGGTGGAGAGTTCTAGTGTTTTGAAACACTTTTAGTCGACTGGGTTGGACCCTTCAGTCGACTGAACTCCCCTTCAGTCGACTGGTTCAGTCGACTGGATGGCTATTTTGCTGAGTCTATATATATTCCAGGGGCTGTTTTGATTGAGAATTCTTATTTTCTCTCAACTTTTCTACCTTATCTCTATATTTTCACCTTGCCTGAGCCTAGTTTTTGACGATTAGCTTGTTGATCCTTGCTATTCACGCTGCTTGCTTCGTATTCATCTGGACAGATTCTCGTTCCGATGAGTTTCAATTTTCAAGGCTACGAGTTTTGACTCTTTGACGTAGGATTCTAGACCCTACTATTGTTAAAGGGTGTTTCATGCAATTATATGCGTTTTTACCGGTTGAAAATGCTTCAAATATCATGTTTTATGTTTAAACCTTATTTTTCAGATAAAAAATATGTTTTTCACTTTTTTTGGTTTACTACATGATATTAGCCTTATGATTATGGTTTTTGAAGAGGTGATTTTGAAAACGGTGGTTTTTGATAAAAATCTCAACACTTAGTGTTTTGAAGGTTTAGAGCTAACCATTGGAGTTGAGTCTCAAGTTTGAAAATGTTTGGTTGAAAATGGAGAAAAACATTTTGAAAATGTTTTTGTTGATCTCCATATTGATGGATGGATCTATATACATATTTAATTTATATTTGTGAAAATGTTTCGTAGTCGAGTTATGGGTTAGTTTTTGAAATGATTCTCTAGTTGTACCGGGATAACGGGTATTTGGCACAAGTTGCCCTCGGTGAAAGTCCAAAAACGTGTACAGAGTAGGTGCCTTTGTCCTTCGGGATAATTCCCGTAAAAAAGGTGATAGGTGCTTTTGTCTTTCGGTTTCAGTCCGTAAAGTCAGCAGTTACGTTGTGGTGGCTCCGTATAGAACTTTTCATTACCTAACCGGTCCTAAGATGTTTAGGGATTGGGTAATGGACATGAGTCTATAGTTGTTACCTCTGTCCCTTTGATACAGAGTCGATACATAAGATTCATTCTTCTTTTTCCTCAGTTGTATGATTTGCGTGGGAATAACTTTTTGGTTACTGTTTACTTAACTGTAACATGCTGCTTGTAATAATTTTAATGCTTGGTTTTGTTGTGGTTGAGTTAGCTCCCACCATATGATTGCATATCCTACTTTACAATTTTATAGTATGTTTCTATTAGATTTTGGTTCACGGTGTGGGACTTATTAAACCTTTTTTAGGTGATGAGGTTGATGATCATATGGAGTAGATCTAGTAGTGTCCGCGGTGGTGGAAGACTTTTATTAGTTTTCCTTTTTGTATGCCTATTTTAAAGGCGTGTTTTGTACGCCTTAGGGCGATATATTTATGCATGTTGGAACTGGACGTTTACTACTTATGAGAGAAGCATGTGGGGTATTCTTTTAATTTCAACTGCTGTATTTGATTGTATGAATACTGATTTTCATAAAACTAATTTTTGGTGAATTTTTACGTGACCCTAGATTTTGGAGTGTGACAACTTGGTATCAGAACTCTGAGTTCAAATACCTAAGAGCCATGGAAGAGGGTTTATCACCCGGTGAGGATGATTGAGTATGCTTACTTGGATATGTTTAAACGTTTTCATAACATGCCGATAGCTTGCTGAGCATGAAAGTGGTGTATATATGGGTTTGGAGGTTGAATCACTGGATTGATTAATCTTGCCTCAGGGCATTTGGATTAACACGTTTGGAAGCCAAGTTTGAAACATGTGTTGGCTGACGTGTTTTCTAGCGAGGAATCTAAAGAGGTTATCCAAATGGACGAGTCTGTCTTGTTGGTTCTACTCGGTATGTGAAATGTGTTTACATAATCTTAAGTGCCTACGTGACAGCATGCGTAATGTGCGTTATGTGTTATGTTAGCAATAATATGTTGTAGGAAAAGCTTATCTTGTTATATTTCCTTCATATAGAATTATGTCCACGTGGGGAGGACAGGGACAGGGTCGTGGCCAAGGTCGTGCATATGTTCAGGTTCTAGAAGAGGGGGACGTTCATGCCCCACAAGAACAGGTGGGCGGTGCTGACGTCATACATGAGATGCTTACTACTATGAGAGCTATGGCTGAGGCGATCAGGGGTAGAGTGAGGGCTCCTGAGCCAAGAAACTCGGTGGCCATGAGGGAATTTTGGCGGTTAGATCCTCTGACCTTTTCTGGGGAGTTGGACCCCAAAGTTGCTACTGAGTAGTTGGAAGTGACCATGACAATCTTTGATACTCTAGATATTGTGGAGGATGCCTTGCATGTGAAGTTGGCAGCATTCCAACTGCGAGATAATGCAAGGGAATGGTGGAAGTTCGCCAAGACCACATTGGATGACACATGGGCCGCTTTCACAAGAGTCTTCTTGGAGAAGTATTTCCCGAGGTCTTCGAGGGATACATACCGAGAGGAGTTCCTCTCCCTTGTTCAGGGGAACCTTACTGTGGTCCACTATGAGGCCAAGTTCGCGAATCTGTCGCGAGATTTATTATCGATGCGAGTAGCCGGGGCATTGTTCGTCTGAGTGCCTGTAGAAGGGTCAGGTCCAGAGTTTAGCACCCGTTCAGTCACAGGCGAGATACTGACCAATCTGTTTTGAGTGTGGTCAGTCAGGGCACGTTCGCAGATACTATCCCTGAGGAGGGAATGTTCAGAGTGCGATGGGAGCGTCACTTGCTCCTTCTGCCCAAAGACGACAAGCTCCACAGCAACCTAGGGCTCAGACATCTAGGTTTACAAAAGGAGGTGCCTCAGCGCAGTCAGTGAGGCAGCCGACAGTTCAGAGTTATAAGGGTGGTGCCAGATCACCGTAAGCGAGAGCTTATGTTCTTGTTGATCCAAGTGCTTCTAAAGCACCAGTTGTGCCTGATGCTACAGCTACTCCAGCCATGATTAGAGGTACTCTTCTAGTATATGGATCATAGGCCAGTGTCCTCATCGACACGGCAGCATCGCATTCTTTTATCTCTTCTGCTTTTGCGTCTACATTGGGGTTGTAGGCAGACCCATTGGGTAGTGTGTTGAGCGTAGAGACCCCAGTCAGTGAAAATGTGATGTTGAGTAGAGTTTGCAGATCTTGTGAGTTAGGAGTCGTCGGTCGTTGTTTAGAATTTAATTTTATCATTCTAGACATGACCATATTTGATGTCATCCTATGGATGGACTGGCTGACTACCTACCATGCCTTTATAGACTGTGAGCGGCGGAGTGTGTCGATCTGTACGCCAGAAGGTGATTGCTTTTACTTTGTGGGTGATCAGGATGAGAGCTTAGCGTCTATGCCCGGTGCCGCTCGGGCTCGAGGGAACTTGGGTATCCTCTTTTTCGCTCTCAGGTTGGATGAGATAGTTGGGGTTCAAGAGGAGTTACCCCATGTGATTTGTGATTACCCAGATGTCTTTCCAGATGACCTATTCGAGTTGCCACCGAGCTGTGACGTGGAGTTCTCCGTTGATCTTATTCCAGGAGCTGCTCCCATCTCTATGCCGTCGTAACGCTTTGCACCGGCTGAGTTGCGAGAACTCAAGGTACAGTTGCAGGAGTTACTTGACAAGGGGTTTGTGCGGTCGAGTACGTTGCCGTGGGGAGCTCCAGTTCTTTTTGCAAAGAAGAAGTATGGGTCCTTGAGACTGTGTATTGATTACTGGAAACTGAATCAAGTAATGATGAAGAACAAGTATCATATACCAAGGATTGATGACCTGTTTAATCAACTGAAGGGATCGAGCTGCTTCTCGAAGATTGACTTGAGATCAGCATATCACCAGCTAAGGATTAGGGATGAGGACATAGCGAAGATCGCCTTTCGGACTCGTTATGGTCACTACGATTTTTTAGTTATGCCGTTCGGTTTGACGAACGCCTCTGTGACATTTATGGGTTTGATGAACCGTATCTTCCACCCTTATCTGGATAGTTTTGTGGTCGTATTCATTGAAGATATCATTATATATTCACCCGCGAGGGAGATGCACGAGGAGCATCTGCATGTTGTCCTACAGCTTCTGAGAGAACATCGCTTATATGCGAAGTTCAAGAAGTGCGAGTTTTGGATGTCAGATGTGAGATTTCTTGGACACGTGGTGTCAAAGGTTGGGGTATCGGTCGATTCGTCGAAGATTGATGCCGAGATGGACTGGCAGCGACAGAAGAACGTCTTTGAGAACTGTAGTTTTTTGGGTTTTGTAGGTTATTATCGAAAATTCATGAAGGACTTTTCCAGGCTTGCAGCGCCGATGACGCGTCTTATGCAGAAGGGAGTCACGTTTGTGTAAAATTTATTGAAAAATTATTCTCACTTTTTGGTATAGCATTTGACGAAAAAATAAGATATCAACTATTATAAAAATTAATTGTCAAAATAATACTAATTAATATGATAGCAATTGTTATTCGATATTAAGTTATACCAATTGATAAACTGATACCAACTGTTATTCATGGGTAAAAAAATAAATAATACCAATTATTAACCATTCTCCCCAATTTTCTAAGAAAACCATTAAAATTTATCATTTTCACACCAATAATGAAGATAATAACTTTTCATAAAAGTACTTCTAAGGCGTTAAAACAATACCTATTTCAAAGCATAGGTAGGTAATATGCAAATAGCTTCCAAAGTAGCTATTTGTGCTTTAGATTGAAACCTTGTGCCACAACTTAGAACTTTTAAGGCAACAATACCATATATATTGGATTCAATAAGCCCATGATTTCACGTGCATAATATCTTTCATAATAACACCAATTGAAATAAGAAAAATATTTTCACTCTATTTCAATTTAACAATTGATGTTCCAAAAAATTATTATGATACCCATCTAATTTCAAAAGTATAATTTCTTCCATATCATTTCTATTAACTCAAATCATACTAATTGAAAGAATAAGAAAATTTTCTCATTTACTAATTGAACAATAAATATGCACGAGAGAATTAAGATCTATTGAGTGTATGCATGCACAAAAAGAAATGTTTCCAAAATATAGCACATTATCTCAATTGTTATGACTTTTTAGAAAATGATATCAAATGATGCTTAAAAAAGTCATTTTTATTTGCATTCAAATCTGATAAATTGATATAAATTATGGGCACATATATGATTTTATGAAAAAGATTTATATATTTTCTTAATACAGAAAATTTAGTTATGACAAAGAGGATGTGAACATCTAGACCACATTGTCATTTTATTTTATGAGTATGAAAATTGAACATTAAAGAATTAAGGCATAGTATGAATTACGAAATGATATTTTCAACAAAGATATTTATGCTCCAATTTGCATATGTATAACTTTCAAAAAAATATTTATTCTTTAAGTCATAGCACATATGATTTTCACCAAAAATATAATACATGATTTAAGCACAAAAAAAATATTATGATCCATATTAAGAGTACATTACTATGTTTAATGATTCAATTTATATAAAAATGATATTTAACCATTTTACTGGCGATGAGTCATTTTTCATAATCATGTATGATGAAAATTATGAGCACATATTATGATACCAAATGTTATGATATTAAAATAGGTACAAAAATAAGAAAGATTATACCATTAGAGTATTAAATTTGTCAAGTCTCAAGTGATAACCCATTTTGAAGCTTTGACTTGACATCCCGCGTGTGCTTTAGAATTTCACTTACTATGATTTACTTGATAGCTCGAGTGAAAGTATCCAAACATCTACAATACAGATTTAAGTGGGATCTTTTGATACCCATACCTTCTTGGGTCCATGAAGGTTAGTACTCAGATCATACTTTATTTTTCAAATGATGTTTTTATCAATACCTCTTTTTCCTCTATAAAGGCAATTATACTTAATATGACCATTTTTCATACAATATAAATAAGTAGTTTTGGCATAATTATTTTTAGAACAAGTACTAATTGAAGAGGTTTCTAAGTCTTTAATTTTTCTATTTAAATTTATAATTTTATTTTCGCTACAAGAGGATTTTTTTTCTTTTAAGCTCATCTCTTAAATAATTATTTTCTTTTTCTATAGTCGAAATTTTAATTTTATGAGCTTTTTTGAAAATGTCATAAGAAGATTTTAACTTAATAAGTTCGTTTGAAAGATTTTTAATTTCTATTTTCAAAGAAGAATTTTTCTTGTCTAACTTCAAACAATATTTATATAGACATTCATATTCTTTTTGAAGTTTCTCATATGTAGGTAATGATTTATCACATGATTTATTACTGTTAGAATTTAATGCATTTGAAGTACTTGTAGTATTATAATTTACTTCATCATTGCTATGAGCTATATAGCAGAAGTTTACCTCTTCATTGCATGAATCTTCATTTGAAGTGCTTAAGTCGAGTTGATCCCATGTTGTAATTTTCATAGCTTTCTTCTTCTTTTTTTCCCTTCTTGATTCCTTTTTACTTGAATCGCTTTTGTATTTTTTTGAGCATTGAAATTTCTTTGCAAGCTTTTTGTCCTTCCTTATAAATTTTTTCATGCCTTCTAGTGATGAGCTTCATATCACGATTTTATCCTCTTCATCACTAAAGCTCTCATTTGGTGCTTTGAAGACAGCCATCTTTCCTTTGTTGGTCTTCATTTTTCTATCATTGATTGCCATCTCATAGGTAAGGAGTGACTTGATGAGTTCATCCAAGGTCATCTTCTTCAAGTCTCTAGCTTCCATGATGGCTGTAGCTTTAGCTTTCCATACTGGTGGCAAACCCCTAAGCACTTTTCTCAATAATTCATAAGAGGGATAAGTCTTTCCAAGAGCATGTAAATAATTGATGATATGCGCAAATCGAGTATACATATCAAAAATTGATTCATAAGCATCCATCTTAAAAGACTCATATTCATTTGTTAGTCGATCTATTACAGAATCCCTAATATCATTGGTTCGTTCATACGTGATTTTAAGCTTTTTTTTTAATTTTTTGTGCACTTATGCAAGTCATAACTCTATTATATTCATTTGTATCTAAAGCACAATATAAGGCATTAATAGCACTAGAATTAATTTGCAAAAGTTTCATATCATTATCATTTAATTCATGGTCAAGTTTAGGTACTTTATTTGCATCTACTATTTTCATGGGAACATAATTGTCATTTATAATAACTTGCCAAGCGTGCCAATTCATACTTTGAATAAAAAAATTTATGCGTTGTTTTCAAAAAGTATAATGCATGCCACATGATAAAAGAGGTCGTACGGACGATTGTTCCTCACCAAAAGGAGATGCACTGATTTGAGTCATGGATTTTCTTCACAAAAACTTTGTAAGAAAAATGTGACCCGCTCTGATACCAATTGATAGTATATGTGCAATCTCAAGAGGGGGTGAATTGGATATTTAAAAAAAATCTTATTTAAATATTAACACAAGTTTAGATTTTAATTTACTTATAAGCAAGATTCAAAACTTCTTTGTTTGAGAATTTAAAACGTAAGTTTAGATTTTAATTCACAAGTTTAAAAAACTTTTTGTTTGAAAAATGAAATCACTAGATTCAAAGCTTTTTTGATTTACAAATTAAAATACAAGTATGAAGTTTAATAGTGAACGATTCAAGTATAAATTTTAAGTGTGTGTGATGCAAATATAAACAATAATATAACAATGAGAACGAAAAGTAAAGCAAGTTAGAAATACAACTCCAAGATTTTTACAAGGTTCGGCGCAACAGCCTACGTCCTTACCTCAAGCCAATTGCTATAAGAATTTTTACAATCCCTCCTTCAATTAAGCAGAGCAGCCTCTCTCCTTAGTCTAGACGGAGTAACCTCTCCTGAGAATGTCCTTTCTCAAGTACACACTTCTTCAGTACGTGGAGCAGCCTCTCTTGAGAATATCCTCTTTTCAAGTCCCTCCTTATAGGCGGAGTTCCTCTCTCCTTCAATAGGTGGAGTGCCCTCTATTGAGAATCACCTTCTCAAGTTACAACAAGAATACAAGAGTAGAATCCAAATTTGAAGTATAACATCAGCTCCTTTAGCGAGCAAATGAATACAAATGAAACGCACTAATATTCACTCCAAATGATATACAAGTGAAAAGTTCAATGGAAGATTTCTAAGGTTTTCTCTGAAAAATAATTCATAAAAATGAAGAATTTGAAGCACAAAATTGATGTATATGAGAGAGCATGATGGAGAGCTTTGCTATGTATTTTTCAAGGCTTAAGGGGTCTATTTATAGGCCAAAAACATGAACTAGCCGTTGGGATAAATGTGGTAATGGTCAAACTAGCTGTTGCAGCCAAAAATATGAATTGTAGCCTGTTCAGTCGATTGGACCAGCCTTCAGTCGACTAGATCCAGTGATCAGTTGACTGGATCGCGACTATTCAATTTGCCCGACTTCAAACGACCATAACTCTTACATCCGAACTCTAAATAAGGTCATTCTTATATTCAAATTGAAGCCCCAGAAGTCTACTTTCCAATGGTTCAAACCGCATAGAAAAATTTATTTTGTACAAAAAGTTATGACCAAAAAACTGAAGGTATGTCAATTTTCTTTACACATTTTTGCATATTTTTGGCCAAACTTCTTTTGAAATATTTTAAAACACATTTTTATACTTTAAAAATAATTTTTCATAAAATATTAAGCATCGAGGATCAAACTAAGGTCTCCTACGAGCTTTCACATATATAGCCAATGTTTGTGAACTTACATAAGTCCTACACTCAATACACTTGATGAAATTCTTCAAGTCCTTTTCTTGTCATCTTGGTTTTTTCCTTGCTCCATGGATTTTAACCGTCTCGATATAATCTTAATGCTTCATGGCTTCTATTTTGCTTTCTCAATTGTACTTGTGTCATTGAAGTCTTGTAAACATACTCAATTTGCACAATTAGAAATTTTAATTTGTTATCATCAAAATAGGTTGAAACCTAGTTAGGTCAATAGTACCTTGTCAAAAAACTCTCCCAAAAATATATATTGATTGGGTTGATGAACAACCCTCCCACTACGATGAGACACGACCTATGTATGTGTACTAGCATTAACACGTTATGTTGGTTCTGAATCTTGTGCACCACAATCCCCATCCTACCATGGTAGTGAAACCGGCATGTTGATGGTAGCATCGAGATATGGTTCAAAATATACCCTTGTCTCGATAATCCTCCCACTACGACGAGGCAACGGGATATCAGAGACCTATGGCATTTCTACTGTACTACTGGTATTATCTCTCAGCTCTTCTAGAATGATTCTACTCTTGGTCTTGTAATTCATTACATAATCCTCTTCCAATAACCGAGCATTAGTACTGCAATGACCTTCTGGTCCTTTGATGGTCATGATGCCTTCAAGGAACTTATATAAATGTTTGGTTCAATGTGGCCTTCATGCATTGCTACAGGATCTGAACTTCTCCTTGTGGTCCGAGTGGTACAAGTCATAATAGGTTGTATCTTGATTTTTATATTTTGTCAAGGATCAATAGGTAAAATATAAGGACTCGGTTCTAAACCCTAGCATTAGCGATAGTGAACCCATGAGATCTTTGACCGCCAAAATATTAGGAACCCTTACTCGATTAGAAATCCTAATTACATCCGAAAACCCTAAATGGAAGCTTGAGTAGCATATTAACAGTAATACAAGTTGGCAACAGTTAGGGAAGTAATGAACATATAATACTTCAAACAATATAAAAGGAGTACTAGCACTAGTCCAAGTATTAACATGCTTAGTTCTTAATGAAGTCTAACCCTAGTTGTAACCTGCATTTTAAAGTGAATGTTGCGACCTTAATCAAAGCCCTATCGCAACTGGTTTGTTTTTTGACTTGAAAAGTATCTATTTAATTTTGAACTAGTTCAAAAGTTTAATCTAGTTTGATATGGTTGAACCTTGTGTTGAATCTAGATGGAAATTGTGTTCAATCTGGGAGATCTATTTAGGCTCAATTTCAGTTTGGATCTTATTCGGTTCTTATGGATCTGGGATAAGTTAAGCTGATTGAAAATGTGTATAAGCTGAGTGTATGAAGAGAAAACAAAATTCCATGTGAAAGAGAAATTAAATTCTTTTTTTCCCCATTTAGCTTAGATTATTAGATTGCTGTTTCTTTGGCTTCAATGTTTCAGACAAATATATAATATATAATATATACAAGACATAATATATCAGACAAGATAATAAAACACACTCTAACAAATTCTTATATTTGACTAATGTTAGATAGCTTTATTAAAAATGGAACGATAATTTTTATAATTGGTTTGATTGTGGCTGAACCTTTAAGTTAATCGTAAGTTTGTGAGTTCAAGGTTCTAAAAAGTGGAAAAAAGTTCTGGGGCTCTTAGAAAGAAATAGGTTGAACAGAAAAGAAGAAAGGCCATAGTTTATCTTAGCAGCCAATCTTATAGATTTTAAATGAAGGGCTCATGGGTGGTTATAGTGTTAGAGTAAGTTAGATGTTGAGAAGAAATAGGGAAGATAAACAGCAACTTATGGATAATTAACTAAAAAATATTGTAAAAAAGAAGAATAGATAAAAATAATTTGAAGACTTAACCCTTGCAAGTAGCTTAGATATGTTGTAAGAATAAATAAATAGGTGGGTAGAATCTAGGAGCTTCACGCTCACAAGGGTTAAGTAAATAAAGACTATTCTCAACTTCTTGAAAACTCTATTCTATCGAATAAGTTGGAAGAAAAAGGTCACGAAGCAATTTATGCCTTTTAACTACTTACTAACTTATTTCAAGCAAGAAGTTGGATTGTTTCCTACTTCGATTCTTTGAAGGCTAGGTGGAGAATCAAATGGTTCAAGTATGAGCTATTGGGTTACACAACTTGAAAGATTTTGGAATTAGAAATTTTGAAAATTATTGTGGTGTACTTTTTGTTGAAAAGGAGTTGGTACAATATTATAACAATGTTGAACAACAGTGTTGTTATGATCTTCTTGCTTTTTATGAAGAACTTGAAAATGATGTTGAAGATAATTATATCTTTGAGATTAGAGATGATTTAGGAGTTCGAAAACTTTGAAGATGTTTCCATCTTTGATGAGTTTTCAAATGAAGAGTTTGGGTATGATTTTGAAGATGTTCCCATCTATGATGAGCATCCAAATGAGAATATTGATTATGATAATGAGGGAGGAGTTGAGGATATTTGTGGCAATAATAAAGAACAAGAAATGCCTATTATTTTGATAAATGAGCCTTGTTTAATACTTTGGAAAAATAGTGAGCAACTTTTAGAAGAAAATCATGACACAAAGTTGATGACCACGACTTTGACATTGATTATTGCTCTCTAAACTTGACCATTTCGAATTGTCTTTGGTGCATACTTTCAAGTTTGTGTTGCTTTGGTGCTCAAATTAGTTTCAATTTTGCCAAAAGAGAGTAAAGATCACTTGGGACAATTTGAGGTTCTTTTAGGTATGGTCTTTACTCAAGAAAGTTTTGGGGGATATGATTTGAAACCTAAATTTTTGCACGTCATGTTGGATGATACTTGGTGTGCGCTAGGAACAAGTGTTGTGACCTATTTTAATTATTTGTTTTCACACAAGAGACATGCCAAGTGAATAGTCTATTTTCACACTATTATTTTATTTTTTTCGACATGGGTCATGCATTCATACCACTATCTCTCCTCCCACCCCATCCCATCCCAGCACCATGCAATCCAAATCGAGTCCCACAGCCACCCATTTCACACCACACACAGCTCTAGCTCACCAAACTACTCCACATGCACAAAGAGATGACAAACCTCAAACTAAATTTGCAAATATTTACATTTTAAAAATGTATAAAAGTCCAAAAAATTTAGAATTTGAATATTTCATGAAGATATAAGTTAAAATTTGTAGGCTTTGTAGTTATTCTAAAGCTTGAAGATAGCAACCAATATAGAAGTCCAAACATAAAAAAAAAAAAAACTTAACCCATCAAAACTCAATATATTCTGATCAAATATTACAAAAGTAAATACTTATAAATAAAAAAAGAAAACATCCAGCACAGCGAACACAATTAATTCCCACTCAATCTTTTTAAAATACTCAAATAATAACACCATTTGTTCTCCAGTCGTAACGATATGAAGAATACCAACAAGCAAGCAAATGTTTAAGCTAACAGTAGCATAGAAATTTTTTTCTATAAAGATAGGGGACCACCATAACAAGACAATTGTGGTTTATATTAGCCATTATATAAAAAGTGCATAATTATTGCTTACATTTGAATAACTATGCAAATAGGCTAAACCAGATTTCCATACTCAAAAAAAACAAAATTAAACTTCCCTGATGATCAAGATCTAAACCCATTTTCCAATCAAATGTGAAGTTATAGAAAAAAAAAACAAAAACTTTCCCTCAT
>JAOTRH010164346.1:0-12694 GCA_034768845.1 Heliamphora exappendiculata
CTGAATTATCTTACTACTATGACTTGTCCGGATATTGCTTATCTAGTGAGTGTAGTCAGTCAGTTTTTGTCTGATCCTCGGGTTCCCCATTGGCAAGCAGTATTACGTATCCTACGGTACTTGCTCAAAAACCCAGGGAAGGACATCCAGTTTTCTGATCATGGTCATATGGGAATGGAAGGATACTCTGATGTTGATTGGGCTGGATGTACTTTTGACAAGAAATCCACATCTGGTTATTCTATTTTTGTTGGTGGGAACTTGGTTTCTTGGAAGAGTAAGAAACAGAATGTGGTCTCCCGGTCTAGTGCTGAGGCCGAATACCGAGTTATGGCTTTAGCAACTACTGAGATTATGTGGGTACAACAGATTTTGACAGAGTTACACTTTCCTCTTCGAGCATCTGCCAGACTCTGGGTTGATAATACCTGAACTATTTATATTGCCACAAATCCAGTATTTCACGAGAGAACAAAACACATTGAGATTGACTGCCATTTTGTCAGTGCGGAATATCAGAAATGTGTTGTGAATTTTGGGTCAGTCCCTACAGGAGACCAGGTGGCCGATATCTTTACTAAATTCCTGCCGGATTCGTGTGTCTCATATTTATGTAATAAGATGGGCATGGTAGATATATATGTTCCAGCTTGAGGGGGGCGTTAGATATATATGTATCATAGTAGTATTTTTACTATTATTCAGTTTGTGTGAGTGTAGGGATGTAACAGTGTGGCTTAACTTTTTTATTATAAATAAGAGTATTCGCCTATCCTTTTGGGTACGGCTTTCCATTACGGTTAACAACTCTTAGGATAAAATCATAATATTAAAGAGGGAGAAATACCCATTTAGTTAAATAAAGGCAAATTAACCCGCACAGCCTAATGTTCCTCTGTCCATGCGTTTCGGTTAACCTTTTTTTTTTTATTTTTATCTATATGTTGTTAATTAGTTGTAGTTTTTCATGTGGGCAGTCATATCTTATGTACTTGAAAGTGTTACAACTTACACCTGAATAATAATAGGCTTTACTTTGTTTCTAATTAAAGTTTTGGCTTGGCCATGGTATAACTCTCACTTCTGCACTCTTAATCGTGGTTGAAGGCATTGCGGCATGGTAGAGCTGTTGTGCGAGTTTCATTCAACAGTAATCTGCAGAAATCAGACTATGTGATGGTATGGTTGACTACTCTTCAAATCCTGGCAATATGTGCTGTGAAAAGCTAACATCCCTTTCTTGCGTGGTATATTAGAAAGTCAGAATTGTACATGAAAACTGCAGGCGAAGGCCTAATTTTACATTGTTGTGTGAAGTTATTCCAGACTCTATTCAAAACTCTACTCCGGACCTTTTATTTTGCATTCAAAACTCTAGTCTTGACATTTTTACTTCAAAAGCCTTTTTCTTTTTGTGGTATATTCTCTTTTACCATATGCACACGCATGTTCACAAACATGTGCAGCTGTTACACAGTCTTGGACAGAACTCAATATCAGAGATAGCTGTTGAGGTGAGGGTGTTCTCACGCTTATATACTGCACATTGCTTTTGTGTATATGCGATGTGTGATTGCTCTACATTCGAGGTGGCCCAACCCAGCATTCATTCGCTACTCCTGTAGTGAAATTGAGACTGCTCGACCTCGGAAGCTACTTCGTGTGCTGGCAGCCCTATCTATCGTACCGTTGACTCTATCTATTCATTTCATTTTGTGGGGTATGCAATACTTTGGAGTGTGGTAATACTAATCCCCTCATACTAGTCCCATAAAATTACTTATCCTATGGGTCTATATATCCCCTTGTTATTAATCCAGTTAATCGAACGGGGCTTATATATTGAGAACTAGGAGTTTTTTACAGTACAATACAGTTGAATATGACAGGCAGGGTTTCCATTTATGATTGATGACATAAGCAGCAAGCAATTGAACTTTTAAGTGAATGCTGAAGCTTGATCTAATAGCTAATGTAGTGATTTGGAGCAAATCTAATTTGGAAGCTTCGAAGAAATTTATCTATGAATAACACAATCCTCAGTTTCTTAGAAATTTTAGTCTGGGGCTCCATGTGGGCTTGGCCGTAAGTAAGCTTATTTATTATTGTAATGATGTTTCAATGAGTCGAGTGGGTTCAAAATGATTTCAGATTTTTTGTGAGCTTATGTATTATTTTATGTATGTTTCTTTGAGTTCTGTGGGTTCAAAATAATTCTAGATTTTTTTGTCCTCCGAAATAAGCCCTGAAATAAGGAAAAGTAAGTATTTTATGGAAGTTTCTTTCTTGTTCTTTTCATTCTACCCCCAGCTCAAGCCTCTTTTCTTTTTTTAAATGTTGATTCCTTTGCACTTTCGTAATGACTGATAAACTGTCAATTTCTTCAGATTTCAATTGGTGCTCATTTATACCCACAGAACCCAGTCCTCCGGGTTGGAATTCGGTTCAACTTCAGCGTGGAAGGTTGGTGTATGATTAAAATTTACTTCAATTTTCAGTTGGTCACAACAACTAATCTTAAACAGCTATTGTTTTCATGCAAAATATCATTACGGAGTAAGGATGTAGGCCATATAGATTTGACTTATAATTTGTCTTTAATGTACGAACAGCTCATTTTGTGAAAGCTTCAAGAGCTTTTCTGTATTACTGTTCTCTATTTGATAAATTGTTGTCTCGTTGACTTGCTGAATCTTATTTCCATGTCATCTCCTCAGATGGTTGTGAGAGATCTTCTTCTTATTATGTGGTGTTGCACTTGAATTTTGGAGTTCCTTGATATTTGGCTCCAGATTTAGTCCACTGGGGTTGCTGGATGTGGTTCATATTGATGCTTTTTTTCTTTTTTTTCTTTTTTTGGTTTGGCCTGGATTTTTTCATCTCTCTTGATAGGTCTGTTGAGAGTCCTGAGATCTTGAAATTTGCATATAGTAATTGTGTTTTTTGTTGGTGGAAATTAATAGTTTGAGAAGGTTTTGGGGGATCATGAGGATATGAATAATTCTAGAGATGATGGCACATATACTTTTGTTAAATTTGGCTCATGAGATTGGATTTAGGACCAAGTCATTAAGAATATGCTATGTTTGGGTCCAAAAGAACCTGGGAATGCATTTGCATGTCAAAGTGGGATGTTCACTTGGAAACCCTGCTGGATGGTGCATGTCTCCATATGGCCTTCCTGTCCTTTTCCTTTTAGTTGTATCAATGTGCCTTTTAATAGAAGTTATTGTGTTTCTCGTGTTTAAGAAGCCATATTAATTGCATCAGGCAGGTAGAAATTTATTGTCTGAAATTGATGAATAACTAAAATGTCAATTTTTTCCACTTTTCACGATAAATTTGAGCTACTAGTTAACTATTACTTTGCAATTTTCCTTTTTGTGGTAGGATTAAATGATCAATTGATTGGCCGGTGGTTGAGTTCTAATGAGAGTGTTATATCTGTGGACATGATATCTGGGAAAGCCGAAGCCACTGGGGAAGGTACCACCCAAGGTATTTAGCATAGAACTTGTTTTCCATTCTATATTTCTGGAAAGTTTAATGGATTTCTTCTCGCTGTACTTTTTAGAATGATTTGATTGAATTGTATATGATAAATAATGATGCAAATTTACCTTTTTAGAATGATTTGATTGAATTGAATATGATAAATAATGATGCAAATTTACCTTTTCGGAACTCACTTCATTGAACAGTGATCTTTGAAGGTTCAAGTTTGAAACTTCAAACAGCAGTTACGGTGTTGAAAGGGGATATTGTGTTTATTGATGCTCCCAAAGGGATGTTAACAAATGTTCCTTCCCCGGCAAAAGTATATAGCTTCCCTGTGAAGTTCAGGTTTGTAATGTGGCCATTTTGTCAGCAATTAAACTTCAGAATATTTTTATCTCCATTGCTTGGAAGTTACTTGCACCATGAAGTGTTTTTTCCCCCATATGTTATTTGGGTAATTGGGAGTATGAGCATGGGTGGGGGTGGCAAAGTAAGGACACATAGAACAGGCTAATGGTTAGAGGAGCTTGAGCTTGGGGTTGTGTGATGGGAGTGCTCAAACACATAAAGTGGCAAAGAAACCAAAAAAAAAATTTTCCACAAGGAGAAAAGAAAGCTTCCCTATTTTCTTGTTGATTTGTTTGAAATCAGAATATAATAAATTTGATTATAGTCCAATTTGCAAGAAGGATATGGTATGCTTGGATGATCTGTGTTAGTTATCAGAGGAATACATGAAGTTTACAAACAAATGCAGCCTGAGAGAAGAAAATATTTGCTTGTTTCAGCATTAGGAACATTGCATCTACTACCACCGCGAAGAGTTGGAAGCAGTGGAAATCAAGAAACTTGGAAGAAATTTTATTATTGCCTTTTCACTTGAAATTTGATAAGGAGGATTGGGTGCTCCTTGGGGCTGAGCATGTATATTACAAATGAATTCATCCTTCCAGAAAGCGATGTGTCTCTTAAGACACATTTTTAGAAGGGAATATTTTCTAAATATAATAATTCTTCTATTAACTGGCAAATTTATGACTGATATTATTCCTTTTCATCATAATTGTATAATTCTTCTAAGATTAGTACACTATTGCCCATTCACTCTTGCTCTTAAACAATGCTAATTATGTGTATTGCATTCTCAATTCTATATTCAGCATATCTACAAGGACAGATCATTTCAACCTATTTGTTCTTTGGAAGTGAGTCATTACCGTAGACACTTTCAGATTATGCTTCGAGATCATAACCACGGTAAGTAGGATCCTCGTATGTGGAACTTGGAAACCATGGTGCACATAAAGGTCTTAATTAACTAAAGAAATCGTTGTGCCAAAAGAAATCACGTGGAGAAGGCAAGCCAATATTGTCTTTGTCACTATTTCACGTGAAGAGACATCACCTTTAAAGTGAAGAGGTGAAAATATCCATGTCTCCGCCCTGACATTGCATGCCCTGTCCCGTTCCGCACGGGTATTTCCCACCTTGATAAGGAGCAGGGTTGAGACAAAATTCTCATCTCCTGTACTTTTGTATGTGTGTATATGTGTGACTATGTGTGTATACACACGCACGTACACATACATGGATAGAACAAAGAGGTTTTTGGCTCAACAGTATGGGTGTTATACTCTCAAAGAGGAAGTGAGAGTTCGAACCTTTTCAAGTGGTGCATAGTGTGGAAGTGAATAGTGTGTATTTGCCGATCAAAAACGTATATGCATACACATACATATTATTTTATCAATAGTTGTCCCTCACATGCTATATCATTTCTCACTTCATAAGTACCATCCCTTTCAAGATTGAGAAATTACCCTGCTATGGCGTCATCTCAGTCCTGCCCCTCCTCTCTCTAGCCACTTTCCCGACCCCCCTGGCTCCATTATTGTCCTTTTAAACAAAGTATATCTATTAAGGTCACCACTTACTCCAAAAGTTTAAGGGTTAGGATATGAAGCAAAATATGCATATCAAGTTATTTAACAGTTGTCCTCATATGCAATCCCGTATTGTCCGTAAAGATGCAAGATTATTGAAAATTTTTGCATAGTTAAGATATTGAGAATATTTTTTCTTTAATATATTTTTTTGCCTTCATAAATATGTACTCACCTAGTATTAAGTATGTAATACTATTGATTTATGGCCACTAAGATTTGGCCTGGCCATGGGCTAAGACTCATAAAGCAATACCTAAGTAGCTTGGATATGGACACGTGATACGAAACGAACACGCCGATTCGTCGATTTTCAAAAAATGCAACACATGATACGCCTGGGACACATTAGAATTTTACATTTTTATATATTTATTATATGTCTATCATATAAATAATCTATTGAATGGTAATTAAAAATATCCAACATATTACTCTTTTTATAAATGCTCCAAAATATATTTAATGTGCATAATTTGCATTTTGAAGAATACAAAACATTGTCACTATGAAAAAATTCATCACATAAAACGTATTTGGAGAGTTTAAGTAGTGCCATTGAAGTGTTCAAGTTTTGAAAAAATGTATGGCATTATAAATTTAATTTTTTAATTAAGACACGTTTAAAAAATGTTAAATATGAATTTAAGTGTGTCCGATGAGTGTCGTGTCCGACATGGCACGACACTATCGTAGAAGTGTCCATACTTCTTAGGCAATTGCTTTAGGTCCCATTTTTTCGGCTAGTTTTTGGGGTCCCAAAATATTTTGGACCCTCTATATAAGTTTAGATATTACTTTTCTGCAAAGGGCTAATTAAAAAGAAAGGGCCTAATATTATTATTTTGTCCAAGTAAAAATCATTAGCAAATATCATTTTGATAGGCAACTAGTCAAGAATTCAAATTGAAAATATTTTTTCTATGTTGAAGACTTCAAATTAAGGTCAACCGTCACGTTTGTTAAAGGCAAAACCGTAGAAATAATGAAAATGGAAGAGATTGAGAGATTTCAAGAGTTAAGTCATAAGAGTGATTAGTCTATTCGTAACTAAAAATGTAAGAAAGCTAGTTCTTAAGTAATTCTTTTAAATTATTCTAATGAAAGGTAAATGATAAGTCCATCTATATCCAGTTTACATAGTCTGTGTCCTAGTTTTCGTTCTATTTCTCATATTGAGTGTGAGTCATGTCGGTTGGCAAAGCATTTGCGTGTGCCTTTATTATTTCGGGTTAATAAACGAGCTTCGACCAAGCCAAAACCCTAACCCTCGCCACTGACCACGCCAGTCTCATCCTCCAGCGCCGAAACCTACCACAGCCACCACCTCCAGCTTTCATCCACAAATAATTTAAAAGAATGATTTAAATTATGTTATATTTGTGGATGATTATTCTAATTTTTCTTTGGCTTTTTTTTTGACTTTGCTCCAATCTAGTATAGTATTTTAGCTATCTTTGGTGGTCTCGTGGTTCAGTTCTACCTTAATTTATGTATCGTAGTAGTATCCTTATTATTATAAGTCTTATTCTGTGTGTGTGGGTGTAAGGATGTATTGGTGTGGACTAGCTTTATTATAAATAAGAGTATTCGCATATCCTTTTGGGTACGGCTTCCCATTATTTTTAACATGGTATCAGAGCCACCGTAAAACCCTAGCCTCCACGAAATCCTAACCCTAGCCTCCCTCCTCCAGCCACCAGCCACCAGCCACCAGCCATCATCAACCCCTAAACCTAACCTTAAGCGCCGACAGCCACCCCATCTTAGCCAACCATCTCAGCCTACCATCAAACCAGTGTCGACAACCAACCATCTCAACCTTTTACGCAACGCCGACCTAACGCTAACCCTAACCCTAAACCAGTGCCAACTACCATCAAACCAGGCCGACAGCCACCCTATCAGCGATTACCCACTGCCGAACTAACCCTGACCCTCAAAACCAGCGCCGACAGACCTTGGGGAGCCCCGATGGGCCCTTTTCTCTCCCTTTCTAGCGCCGACAACCCTTACTCAGCCTTCCGCAAGCGCCGACAGCCACTTTCTAGCACTGATAGCCTTCCTCGAGCGTTGACTATCCTTGCTCAGCGTTGACAACACCTTCTGTCGCTTTTTCGGCGACCGGCGATTGTACCCTTTTTCGCACACCGACAGAACCTGCTCTCCCTCTTTCCAGATCCAGTGACCTCTGTTCTCTTCTTCAGCCCAGCCGCTTGCCAATCTGGATACCCTAGCTTTTCTTGGTGCCTCCCTTCGTGTTAGCCCAATGGTGTAAGCACTGTTCTTTGTTCCTTCCTCTCCTTGTTCTGACAGCTCCAAGGTAACCTTAACTGCTGGTTTGAGGGTCTAAGGGCTACCATAGTGTTCTTTTATTTTATAGAAATGAGTTGACTATGTGATTCGCGGTCTATATATGAATGATTGAATGTGTGGGTGCGTCATTTTGATTGTTGGTGTGTTTGCTCGTGATTCCTTGAGGGTTGTCATTTAGTTATTGTGATGTCGACGGAAAGTTCTACAAGAGTTGAGGATTCTTCGGTGAGACCTGATAGACAAGGAGGAATCACATGTGTTTTCGTCATCCACATGATTGGTGGATTCGAAGTTGAATGAACCGCAAACATGTGTATTATGGAAGAAAAAGGTATTACTTATAGTTGAAGGAATGGAAAAAGAAGATCATTTGTTTGAAGATCCTCTGAAGAAGGGAACTGATGAGTATAAGCGGTGGAAGCGAGGTGACCCCCGATTATTGAGTAAAATGTTGAATTCAATGGAGTCCTCCGTTGAGATTTTGGTGGCTAATGCCACGATTGTTCAAGATGTATGGGCCATACTCGAGGAAACATTTTCCTCGACTAATGACCTTTCCTGGTTATATGATGTGATGCGGATTATTATTCGGATACAGCAGGGAGATCGCTCTTTCACCGATTATTTCACATAGTTTAAGGTACTAGAAGATGAGTATGATCGGTTGGTCCCCTTTACCAATCGATACGAGGTTTCCTGCGAGTAGCGGATGCAGTTTTTGGTAGTGTGTTTTCCCGCTGGGGTGAACTAGCAACTTGACTCTGCACGCTCTCAGATTTTAGTTGGGTTTTACATTCCATCTTTATCTGATGTCGTTCGATGGATGAGCCGAACTATCAGTCGAGACGAACCTCGTGGTACTACTACCGATCAGAGTGACCATACAGCCCTAGAGGCCTTTCGTGGTGGGAGTGGAGGTGGTTTTTGTGGTAGAGGTCGTGATGGTGGCCGAAGTGATGGAGGTCGAGGGGGTAGTGGCCGTGATGGAGGACAAGGTAGAGGTCGAGGTGGACGTTACACCAGGTCCTGCTACTATTGTGGAGAGCATGGACACTTACAAAACTTGTGTTGGAAGCTACATGGGCGTCTTACATCCTCTGTGGCCAATGTTGTGGCCGAGTATGATACTCCTCCTCCTGCTGAGAGGCGTGCTATAGATATGACGCAGAAAGAATATAATCAGTTCATTCAAATGCGGATTGGGAACAAACTACACAGTTGATATTCCATCCGCCACGGTTGCAGGTAATCCAACTGTATGTATGGCCACCCCAAGATCATGGGTAATAGATTCAGGTGCTTCTGCCCATATGACCCACTTCACAGATACTTTTTCATCTTATCAGTTGACCTCTGAACACAGTGGGGTGATTGTTGCTAATGGTGGCACTTTTAAGCTGAAAGGGCAGAGAGTAGCTACTCTATCTCCATCTATTACACTCTCTGATGTTTTACATACTCCTGCTAATCCGTTTAACTTACTATCTGTGAGTCGCATTATCAGGGATCTGAACTGCTCAGTCACTTTCTTTCCCGGTCATTGTGTTTTTCAGGATCTAGCTTCAAGGAATACTATCAGTAGAGGACGGGTGGTAGGTGGCTTGTATGTGCTGGATGAGACATTGGATGTTGCATGCTCCGGGCGATCATCTCAGATATTTGATATACATTGTCGGTTGAGTCATCCCTCATTGCCAAGTTTAAAGAAATTATGTTCTAGTTTAAGTCAGGTTATACAGTTGGAATGTGAGTCGTGTAGATTTGCTAAGCACATCTTTATTTGGTTTTCGGTATTTTGTGACTTTTGTTGATGACTATTCTAGCACTACTTATTTTTATCTTATGAAAAAGCGGTCTGAATTACCTACTGTGTTTACTGCCTTTTGTAATGAAGTCCTCACTCAATTTGGTACAATTGTGAAAATCCTTTGTAGTGATAATGGAGGTGAGTATGTTGGTGACTTACTGGGTTCCTACTTGCGTACGCATGGGATTATTCATCAGACCTCATGCCCTGACACATCTCAGCAGAATGGAGTGGCTGAGAGAAAAAATAGACGTCTCCTGTAAACTGCACGTGCCTTGATGTTTCAGATGCGGGTTGCTAAAGTTTTCTGGGTGAAGCTGTGATGACCGCATGTTTACCTTATTAATCGTTTGCCTTCCTCTATCCTACATGGTGTTACACCCTTGTCTGTTCTACTCACTCAGCAGATTCTTTTTTCTTTATCAGTCAAGATCTTTGGGTGTGTCTGTTATGTGAGAGATGTTAGAATAAAAGGGATTATAGAGAAGAGTGTATATTTCACCAAAGGAGACCTACACCTATATTTATTAAGAAAAAAGAGGATTACAATAATTACTGTGGGCATACCCACATAATACCACGTACTTTAATATATATATAATTATATTAACCCTTACTACTTAACACCCCCTCAAGTTGGAGCATATATATCAATTATGCCCAACTTGTTACAGATGTAATTGACTCGAGATCCCGGTAATGCCTTAGTGAACAAGTCAACAAGTTGTTCACCAGATCGAACCGAACCAAACCCGATGGTGCCATTCTTGTACTCAAGATGGATAAAGTGAGTCAATCTCGATGTGCTTGGTTCGCTCATGAAACACTTATTATAAACTGCAGACTTATTATCGCACCACAATTTAGTAGAATCCATAGGCGGTTCACCTAACTCGGTGAGAAGCTGTCGCGCCCACATAATATCATATGTAGCTAATGCCATGGACTTGTATTCTGCCTCTGCACTTGATCTCGATACCACGTCTTACTTCTTACTTTTCCATGACATGAGGTTCCTACCAACAAAAACAGAGAACCCAGATGTGGATCTTCTATCAATTGGATATTCTGCCCAGTCTGCATCAAAATAGCCCTCAACACACAAATGACCCCGATCAGAAAACTGTAGACCCATCCCTAGGTTGCAGTTGAGATACCGAAGAATACGAACCACTGCATTCCAGTAGGGCGTACAAGGATCAGACATGAATTGACTCACAACGCTGACCGAATAGGCAATGTCTGGTCTAGTCATGGTAGTCAAATAATTAAGTTTTCCCACCATTCGTCGATACCTATCTGGATGAGGAAACACATCACCTTCTCCAGGAAGATGCTTGATACTTGGATCTATCGGAGACTACACACTTTTTGCATGCAGTATACCGGCATCACGCAGAATGTCAATGACATATTTCCTTTGAGAAATAAAGATCCCATGCTTACCTCTAGCTACCTCGACTCCTAAAAATATTGCAAATGTCCGAGATCCTTTGTTTGAAATTGTGACTACAAGACAGTCTTTAAGTTGTCAATCCTAACATGATCTTCACCAGTAATAACAATATCATCAGCATAGACAACGAGAAGAATATATCCTGCATCAGTCCGACGAAAGAACATTGTATGATCTTTGCCTGACTGTCGTAATCCAAACTATTGTACCACCGTGCTGAATCTCCCAAACTAGGCATGAGGAGATTGTTTTAGACCGTATAAAGACCGACGAAGTCGGCACACAAGGCCAGACCCCCCCCCCCCTTAGCAACAAACTCGGGAGGTTGCTTCATATAAACTTCTTCCTGAAGGTCACCGTGGAGGAAGGCATTCTTGACATCCAGCTGATACATGGGCCAGTTCTTGGTGGCAGCGAGAGAAAGGAGTAACCGAATGGAGGTCATCTTGGAGACTGGAGATAAAGTCTCAAAGTAGTCAATGTCATACGTCTGAGCATATCCTTTCGCAACAAGGTATGCTTTTAAACGGGCCAAAGAACCATCAGGATTCATCTTCACTTTATAGACCCATTTGCAGCCAATGGCCTGCTTCCCGGCAGGAAGAGGATCAAGCTCCCAAGTACCATTATGTTCCAAGGCGGACATTTCCTCTAACATAGCTGATCGCCAGCCAGGATGAGAGAGAGCCTCTAAAGCACTTCCTAGAACAACAGTAGTATCCAGTGCAGAAATAAAGGCCTATAAGGAAGCTGACAACTCCTTATAAGACTCAACATACCTGGGGTGATCCCGACATCGGCGATATGGGTGACGGGCAGCAATAGAAAGCTCACTCACGGGCGGATCAACCGACGAGAGGACTGGCTCAGTAGGGGTCAGATCACTTGGAGGTAAAGGTGCAGGAGGCGGCGTTGAGAGCGGCTTAGGAGATGTAGCAGGAATATTTGTAGTAACCCGAGAAAGCATAGAATCAGCAGATAAAGGAGGGGGAGATGACTCGCGATCGGGAGATGGACGGGAAGGAGATGGTGAATAGAAAGTGATTGACTCAAGAAATTTGACATCCCGAAACACAACAAATCGACGGAGTGCAGAACAATAACACCGATACCCTTTTTGATACTGAGAATAGCCAAGGAATACACATTTGAGGGCACAAGAATCAAGTTTGGTAACCTGTGGTCTGATGTCGCGCACATAGCATATGAAACCAAATATTTTAAGTGGCAAGAAATGTAGAGGCGCCATAGGAGTTAGTACAGATATAGGAGAAATACCATCCAATACAGTGGACGGCATGTGATTAATGAGATAGCACGCCGTAAGAATCGCCTCACTCTAAAACTGATGAGGCACATGCATATGATACAATAGAGCCTGTGCTGTTTCTAACACATGTCAATTTTTCCGTTCAGCTACCCCGTTTTTTTTAGAGTATCGAGACACGACCTTTTATGGAAAATACCACGACTTATCAAGAATTCTCTCATAGCAGTAGACAAATACTTCCCCCCATTATTACTTCGCAAGATTTTAACACAAGTGCCAAACTAATTTTGTATAGTCATGCAAAATTGGGTAAACACAGACAAAACTTCAGATTTATGCTTTATTAAATAGAGAAATGTGGTGCGAGAGTAATCATCAACAAAACTCACAAAGTAGCGAAAACC
>JAOTRH010164367.1:0-12694 GCA_034768845.1 Heliamphora exappendiculata
TCGGTTTGCAAATTCTATTTTATTATTCATGTTATTTCATTCTCTGTAATTTCAGATTATTGTAAATTGTTGAAAGTAAATAAAGATATATTTTCTGGATCCCCGAACATGTATTTATTTAAGCGTTGGATATTCTCCTAAAAGGACAACAAGATCTCGGGTCAGGATTCATCCCATAATTTTCCCTTCTCGAATAGAGCCTTGGAGGATCAATGCTGACAGATTTATTTCTCAATTGATTCACACAATTAGACGTAGATGGTCTTGCATTATAAGAACCGAACTGAATGTTTGAAACCGGAATAACACCTAAAAGAATCAACATCCAAGAAAATTTATTCAGTCCCTCAAATACACACATATACATATATGCAAACCAGAGTTATAAACTGCACTATTAGAATACATATTGGTATTGATGCTACAACTATTATCAGTATGGGCGGTGATACAGTTATGAATCGATCAATATGAAATAGTATTAACTGAGATATATCGAGTGTCTCAAATTTCATTGCGTATCAACTAACGAAATACGTAACAATTAGTGTTAAAAACCCGGATGAAAACAAAACCGCTGCATAAAAGTTACCTCCATTATTGAAACAATGATGTGCCCAGATATTGTTAGGAATTGATTGGTTTGATGGGCATTCTAATTCAAGAGAAGAGATTTGAATCCTGGGCAATTTATCCAACATCCGGCTGGATTCGGTCTCACCAGTATCATGTCTTTCCAAGTCGAGGGTACGAAAGACCTGCGTAAGATCACCATCGTCTTCATGGGAAGAATCGATGGAGGCGTGCTTTGAATTGGGAGACATGATCAGAAGTCGAACTTGCTCAAAAACAAGAACGAGAAGCTCAGAAAACAATATCTGAATAATGAATGATCATATTGTCTTTCTCCTTCAAATTCTGTGAATTTATATACAGGAAGAGAACCATTTTGTTTCCAATTATAAGTCCCAGTTTGTCCAGAAACAAACCCTTGGCAAAAGACTTCTTTCCAAATTTCAATCCATTCAGATAAAGAGAAATCCTGGCAAACGATTTCTTTCCAAATTGCAATCCATTATTGTTACATTGAAGCGTATTATTCGGGGCATGGATAGATATATTCATATATATAGGGATGTGTCTGTTAAGACTGGCGCAATTTTACATAATTCATATCAGAGAGAACAGTGCAGCGTGCTTTTACGTTGAAGCCCATACTATCAGGGTGCTTTTACATTAGTTTTTATTTATTTATTTACAGAAAAGCAAACTTTTAAGCTATAATATTTGGTATTTTTAAAAATTCACTAGTTTATTTTATTTTTTAAAAATAAAAAATCTATACACTTCTCAAATATACTAGATTTTCTAGTAAAGTGAGTATAATACACTCAATTAAAAAAATCAACTCTATTACACAAAGTAAAAAAAATTGTGCCACTATCCCAAATACTTTAGCCTAAAAGCAAAAAGTAAAGATATTAAGCTACCCCAAATAATTTATTTCAAATAATTTAAATCTTTTTGTTTCTTATTTTTTTATAAAAAATAAATCTCCTGGAAGCCAAGTTTTTATACATTCTAAATAGGGACTTTAGCCTATTTTGATCTAAAAAGTCTAATAGTCTTTTTTTTGAGTTTTTTTTTATTTATCTTTCTTGGATTTTTTTTAATTTTTTTTGATTTATTTGTTTTTTGGTTCTTTATAATGAAAGAAATATAAAAACTATGTCCATTCGCACTAAAGACAAAACAAATTATATAAAAATCAGAAAGTCTATTAAGTTGGCCTTTATCTTATTTGAATTTTTTAAATAAAAAAATTAGCTATTTTCTTTTTAATTTTTTAATTTTCTATGACAAAATAAATTTAGAAACTACCCTCATTTTATCTAATAGTAAAAAGAGTTTACTAAAAACAATAAAACAGTGATCAGGACTTATCCCACAAATGAATATCCTAAAATGGCACCTACCCTAATTTACACTTTATTTTAAATTTAGTCTAATATTGCTAAGTTCAAAATCACACATTTGTTTTTATTTTCGCACAAGGTAATCTTTGAAAAATTCACTCATCTTTTTAATGTTTCCTAAAAGGTAAACTGTGTTCGAAAATGATTCCCAATTGGTTTTTGAAGGGAGAATCACAAAAAAATAAAAAAATTCATCAATCTAATTGTTTACTAAATACTTAAACTTTTAATTTTATCAACTATGTACCTAAATAACTCTATTTGGATCAATTAAGCATCCTAACGTTAAGTAAAAGGAATTTCACTGAGTTAGAATTGATATCTAAACTCACTTTTTGTTAAAAGAGTAAAGATGTAAAAAATAAATCAATAAATAAATCAATTCAATTAACAAAGAGAATTTTTAATTGCATACACTCGTTTGTCTAGTACAACCACAAATACAAGTAATGATATATTACGTATAAATATTAGGTATAACCCGTGCCTAAAAGTGTTACTATTATTTTTTTTAAATCATTTAATGGGTTTGCAATGACTATTGAAATTATAAAAAATAAAAAATATAAAAAAAATAGTAGTGACAAATCAATAGATTATTCAAATACTCTTATTAAATAATAATAAATCAATTAAAAAATATAAAATTATCTAATCTTAATTGGTAGTTATACTTAAATTAAATAATAACTGATAAAAAAAAAAACAAAAGTCTCAATGAATTTTATCTTACCGTTGAATTGTTTAGAAAGAATTGGAGCCTTAGATCAATAGATCCATGTCACACCAACTATTATAACTAGTTATATAAATTTAATATATAAAAAATATATTAAATAAAAATGTGTATATTTAATATCTTTCCCATAACACGTGAGCCACAACCCTAATTCTTAAATATGGGGACTCATTATGTGCCTTAAAGATTTGATCATCCGCCCAGAAATATAGAAAATCGTCTAATGAACCATGTGGGTCACAATCCTAATTCTAAAATATGGGCCTATTATGGGCCTTAAAGGTTCGATCAGCAGCCCTAAGACAAGGGGAGTTATCTGAATTGTAGAGTGGTAATTTTTCTTTCCCCATCCCTATATATCCCCTTCTTGCTTTTTATATACATTTTTGCCCAATAACATGTGAAGCGAGAATAGTATTTTCTTTTTCCGTTTTGATTTTTTTCATCCCGTCCCCACTTGTAATATATATATATATACAGATGAAATTTATTTTTAAAAATATAACAAGACCAAAAAATAAAGATATTATATTATTTTTTATTTTTTATATTTTAAGTTTTAATCACTCATCAACTATTATTTTTTATTTATTATATGATTTTTAATTCTCATTGGTATCACTCTTTTAAAATTTACAAAATAATTCTTGATATATCCACCATGTTGTCGCTTTTTTCTTAACTTTCTCTTCGCGTTTTCATCCGATAAAATAACAAATAAAAATGGGACATCACAAGGCACCATTGGTTGTCATTCTTATTGGTTTGGGGGGGGGGGCATTCAAATCTTTAAAGTTCAGGGCAATAGTAATATGATTTCTCTGCCATTCCTAAAAATCTTGAAATCCCAAAAATCATGATTAGACAGAGAGCAAAATGTTTTACATTTCGATTGAACACTGTCACGGTTGCCGGTGAAATCACTTCTACTATTTAGGTGCATATCTAGACCTTGGTGTGCTCTCTTATTGACAATCATAATTTCAACTAGTAGCATATCTACCGATCAATGGAAACGAAAAGCAATTTCAGCCTCATACATTTAGGTCACAATATCTCTATTCAGTTGCCATGGATTCACCAGAGCATGCCGTAGAACTTGACGACCCATTTAAGAGTTAGAATTTGCGAACTGAGCTAGTGAGTTCTTGCAATGGTTTGGTTTGTTTGTGTAATCGGGCAGAAGATGTTATGCGGATCCCATCGACCCGAAGACATCACAAATTACCATTTCAACCTATTGAATCTTGGGTTAAAGATACAGGTAGAGGTAGTCAACATAGAGATTACGAGTTTTGGTATGATTCGGTTACTGATGATTATAAGGTGGCCAGAATTGTTTATTTTTATAGTAAACCTTATGACTCCGAAGTTAAGGTTCACAGTGTGAGGTCAACATCATGGCGAAGGTCAAGATTGAACAGAAAAGTATGAACCATATCGACATTCATGGTCTTTTTCCACGATTAGTGTTGAAAGTCTTACTCCACTCAAAGGAGAAATATAAGTAGTGAGAAGACGCGGTCCAAACAAAAAGAATAAGAAGAAGAAAAAGAAGATGCAAAATAACATTGAGAAGAAGAGTTAAAGTAAAGGAAGACATTCTTTTTTTTAAAATAAATGACATCTTCATTGCGCTATTCCTTTATGAACTGCCTATGCTGCAGACATATTTCTAATATTTTATTAGAATAATTTACATTGACATTTTGAATGTTTTTTTACATGTTTTCTTTTGAGTTGATTAGAAGACTAATTTGATGAGGTGATTGACACTGGTCTTATGCTAATGTATTAATATTTATTAATATAACAATCCCGTAGCCCACTCTTAACTCTTTTTCGCTTTCATGTAATTAGTTCTATGGTTTACTTCCACAAACTGCGAGAAATAAAAAAAAAATTGAGACAATCTGGCACATAGAAGGGCATTCATTCTTCTTTCAATACTAGTCTGAAGTTGTTTATATTTCAGGTGCTTTTAGAAATTGTTATACGAAGGGTACACGTTAAAATCCAACCATAGAAAATATCAATTTCCTTCATTGCCATACGATGAGATGGTAAAAAATGATACGTCGGTTACTAAAGTCGAATACAACCTTTTGGCATAGTTTAATGGCAAAAGAAGGAAAAAATCATGTGACTGACCCCAAATGATTGGAATACAAAACTTAATTTAGTTTAATTTGGTTAGCAAATATTAATTTTGATTTTATTCTTAAATTATCTTGCTCACAAAATCGCACGTGCAAATCCAATAGACCTCGACTTGCTAAGAATTGTGCTATGCAATTCTTGCATTGTGTATCCCAAAGAGAGGAACGCATTGTATTTGTTAGATACTTTGGCATTACTTGCCCATTTCAAATGTATCCTACTTCAAATTTCATTCCTGTTTTAGCTAGAGGTGATTTCTTGTCAAGAGGGGGTCAAACTAGTGCTTTAGTCAAGTGGAAAAATGGAGATGGATCAACAAAATAGAGACTGGTAGGTAAGTCATTACTTTTTTTTGTTTTTGTTTTTTTCTTGCTATTATTGTTCATCCAATAGCCTACTTTTAGTATTTGGTCTTTGATTTACAATAAATTTTTTTTTTAATATTTTTAACTAAAAAGTCGAAAAACCAACTTCTTTTAACCAAAAAGTTAAAAAGTCAAACAAAAAATATTAATTCTTTGTGACGTTTTACCAAACCTCACTCAATTTGAAAAGATAATAATATCCATGTTTGATCAACTATTTACTACTAATGCTCATTATGTATACTCGTTATAACCGACTGGATATATGGACAAATTATAATTGAGGCCTAGGGAAAATTGTTCTTTTACATAGCATTATCCTCAACTTTGCTCAATGCTGATTCACTAATTTAGGTACATGGCATTTGAAATGGATGAATTCGGCATTATTTATTGAAGAAGTAAAATCTTTAATTCAATTTATGCATTATAGATCCACATTTCATGAATGGATGTGAGAGAGATTTACATTTGTAGATTTGAAATTAAATGTAACTATACTTATTGGGAATCGTTCTATAAATTATCCTACTTGTTTGCGAACTTCAATAAAATGCATCGTCTACTAAACTAAAAACTTTTTACAATTTTATTAGGTTCAACATCAAATATCTTCATTTCAAATACATTCACCCAAACGGAGCCTCAGCTGCAGAATACCATGGGGCATTGGAGACCAAACAATTTGATTGGAGCAATGTATCAAATAAAGAAGCAAAAGTTTATAGAGCAATGCGTACCGCACGGATATGCAGCAGATATGGATTCTATCCCTTTAAAAAAAAAAAAAAAAAGTAGCAACCCACCAAGTTATTTTAAGAATTCCATCACCCAATCATTCTAATTGGGATTTCTGTCAGAAATTTTCCATTCTATTATGCATACCAATCCTATTTGTTCATAAACAACTCAAAGTTCATTCATAGGAATGCAGGCATGTGTACAACAAATTCTTAAATTTGAAGTCTGAGCCCTACCCACCACAAGGTTTACTAGAATAGAGCTATCTTCTAGGCTGCAAAAACACAATATAGCAGTACCACTTCAAAAAAGCAATAACGACTACATGGTAAAATTTACAGGAACTAACACAACCACCCAAAAAAGTTTTCACCTCCATGCCGAAGAGGTCGCCAGAACCCTGTTTTTCCAGCCAAGATGAAGAGCCCCATCCCTCTCTTCAAGTCTGTAATTCTTGCTATAGTCCTTTAAAACTTCCTTAATTTGAATAGCCACCGAGGGACTCAATGGGCATTGTGTAAACCCAGCCATTACAAGTCTTGACCTCCACTTCCCAAAAAGCTCATGCCTTTCCACCCTCTCAGCTCCCTCACATGCTATTATGTTGACAACATCCCGAGCCACACAGTGCTCCTCCGCACTGATGCGCACCTTGTCGTTCTTTGGACGAGCTGCATCAATTGATTCAAACATAGCCGTATAATAGTCCAAGGTCTCCTGGAACCGGGAAAAGAATGAGGCAGTGTTTGTGTTGGACTCTTGCTCAACAAGGACCATGACCTTTGGTGACAAGCTCTTAACAAGCCTTAATAACCGGTCTCGATGATTTCTAGTGGAAACACTCTCATCTGGCATGTGATGCAACATGTAAGGGAAATTCACCGCCAGTGCTTCTCCATGTCGAACTCGAAGATTTTCTAGTTTGACCTCACATCCGGAAATAGCTGCACCATGAAATTCAAATGGCACTCCGTAAGATGCAGCAACTTTTGATAGCCTCTGCCCCACAAGGTCAAGTCCCCCACCTCGAGCATGAACTGACTGGGAATCATCAACACCCGTGATGCGAATGTATGGGGGCCCACCAGGACGCTTGCCAAGAATCTCAATGAGCGACACCCACTGGCTGCCCTGTGCAATCTGGAAGTCAATTATGTGGATTCTACTTTCAATTTCCATGGCTTCCCAAATAACAACATTGGCTGAATTGTAGGCAAACTTGTAGTATGGGCACATGTGATAGAGGACCTGCATGTAGGACATCAGTTCTGAACCTGTCGGTTCTTTGCATTTCAGGTTTTTGTAGATTAAACTCCCCGAGGATAACAACCTTGCTCTAAGCCCTTCCAACATGTATGCACCCAACCGTTGGATAGGTTCCCCAGAGACGGAAACCATGTGTTCTAATACATCCATCAATCTTCTCGCAGTTGGCACATCATCATCTGAGACTGCTTCTGCACAGGACACGAGCACTTGCTTTAAGTCTAATCTGGGGATTATTTGCATCATTTGATTTGAATTTATCGAGGAGGAATATGCTTGGTCAACTGCACCTTTGAAGGAGCAACTGCAGCTGTCATCAATATCAGATTCAGGCCCGAGCAATTGAGTCTTCATAACTCTCAGTATGTGCCTCAATTCATTACCATCATCCACAACAGAAGACCCACTAACTGGGGATCCATAAATATTGTCAGAGGACTGATGTGGATCTGACAGGTACGACTGAGAACCTTGAGGTGAAAAGGGTGTTCTGCTAGACGATATGCTCCCAGTAGAAGGGGTATCGTAGACAACACAACCAGTTGCTGGAGATGATTCCAGCGTGAAGTACTGTTCATTGTAGGATTGGAAAGAAACTTGGGTTGCTTGGCTGCCATTATCAGGACACACATTGTTCAAAATTTGGAAAGAAGGGAAGCAGCATGGCTCGACTTGCTGCATAGGCTGGTGGTACAACCTGTGGATACCATCTGTACTTTGATGTTCCTGGGATGTTTGCATCTAACTATTGATTGATTCAGCTGGGGAATATGGCGCAGTAAATAAACAACTTTCTCTCAGGACCTTGCTAAGCCACTCAAATGTAAATAGGCCTCAAATTGTCGTTTGTGAATCTAGATTGCTAGGCAGCCCACATTCTCTGCAAAATGATAGAACAAGATCAGTGCTACTTCATTGTTGAAATGTAGTCATGAATAGTTACTATCACACTAATGCTTTGTCCACTTAATATGATTTGAGTCTTAGATTGCGGAACTAAATGTAATGATTCTGACTCTATTGCAACAGTATGAATGACAATCAGTGATGGGGAACCTTATGGTTGGCCTTCAAATGTTTTTAAATATGAAAGAGAGACAGTTGAGAGTTCTGATATACAATGATAATCTGAAGAGATTTTTACGTTGCAACAACACGGATGTGAAAAAAGGCATCAGAACATAACAGTTTAGACACAGAAAGTTCCTAAGCTAAAGGTGACAAAAGAGGCATGAACAAGAAGAAAAATTAATTACCTCCCTCAATAAAGCAATGAGGAACATGGATAATAATTTGCATTAAAAATGGGATGAACAGTATAAAGACCAAAGAAAGTGGGCTTATGGCTATGTATAGATTTTCTTACAAATATAATTGAAGGTCCAATTTGATATCTATGTCACAGTAATAATATTCATCTCCTGCCGATTGACAAAAAGATCATAAATGAAATAAAATTCTAATATATTATTCTCGTGCTGCAATTCATTTTCTTCTTAGAAACTTTTTCCATAATCATAAAACGAATAAAAACTAAATATAAAAGCAGGCAATTCAATAATTCATATCTTTGGGTCTTTTAATAAAGATGCAGTCACGATAATAATAATTTCTCTCGTGCCAGCGTGATATATCGCATGAAGTTACTTGAGAAGTGTTGTGTTTGAGAAACTACAAGGGTAAAACCCTTTTCAGTAATGTCCTGTGCTAAACTTTCATATAAGACCAACAAATATATATTGCAAAGTAGCATTTGTTCAATCCAATGGGTTCAGTCGACACCCCTAGTTAATGAGTGGTGTCGCCTGTCCAGAGCTATGCCTTAGGGAGACTCTTAGCTTTAACCATTGAAGTGGTTCTGCTTAGAGTTGTGGGACCTAACAGCCAACTTCATCAAACAAAATTTAAGCTTACATGGTGCCTAATCCCTTTTTGTTCTCTATCTAGGTAAAATAAAACCTTAATTAAAAGATAAACTAGAATCCTATACGAAAAGGAAATAAAAATAAAACGTTAATAAAAAGATAAACTAGAATGCTAAACTAAAGTAAATAAAATAAAATTGTATTTAAAAGATAATTAAAAATAAAACTAATTATTAAATAATTATAAAATTGTAATTGATCATTCATGTTCCGCATCAATTAGCTTTCAGAATAAGGGAGTGAACAACAAGACTGGACAGAGTCGCAAAGCACATATTTTACTCATCAGAAACATGGGCATCTAGCCTTCATCTTAACTAACCTAGATGAAAATTGCAAGAGAGAATCTTCGAAGATATAACCATAAAAACCTTATAAATATTAAGTATGAGAAAGCATAGGAGAAGAATAACAAAATGCACATGAAAATGCTCCAAAAGCATTACTACACCTATTGCTTGACCTACAACTAACTGGAAGGTTTGGGTGGAAGTCTATGTAACAAGATCTTCCTATTGATGCCAGCAGTACCGAGGGAGACGTTGACACCTTCAGTTTTATCCTGTGGGAACATACCAATAGACTTTTGTTTTACTGCAAAAGAAGTCCCCTCACTAGGTTCTAATAAGAAATGGCACCGTGGTTGCAGAGCCACAGATGAAAAAATGTGCTGTTCTTGGTGCAAGAAAGTTTGACATTCCTCTGTGCCCAATCGCACATTCGCACTTAATAAAACCAGAAACTTTTCAACACCCAATACCGGAATCCAGTGTTGCGATATGCATTGGGAATCACACATCCCAAAAAATCTAAAATTCAAATTAAATCTCATCTTCCAGTTTAACTATTTCCTAACGTAGCAATGTGGAGGTAGAAGTTTACATGTTCAATGTTAATACTATTTTGACTTTCCGATTTATAAAAGTAATAAAAGCATCATCTCAAATATTAGCAAATACCCTGAATCCAAAAGGCAGAAAGGGTGTGTGTGTTGAGGAAAGGGTAGCTGAAGCTTTTTGTTCGAAGAGATCACCATGACAGATGCAAACAGCATGAATTTTGGCTTGAAAGAATGAACTCATTACCAAATTAATCGACTCCACTTCAGAACAGGGAAATTTACAACATCTCAATGAGAACAATCAATCAAAGCATTCGCAACATCTGTAAACCGCCCAGTACCATTGCATTTTTTAAGCAGAATGAAAAAAGAGTTGGACTCTGTTATCTATAACAGTCATATTACAAACTCAGAAAACTTATACAGAAATCTCCAATTAATGGTTTAGATTCACTTGTAGTATGACTTAAACAACACACAAGTTGAACTTGGAGAAATATTCTTAACAACTTTTCTAGGTATATAGCATTTTTGTATGAGAAAAGGGCAGTATGAGAAAGAAGAGAAACTGGAATTTATATAATAAGAAATTTCATCTTCAAAGCTCGAAAAACAGTAGTTGGTAAAACAATTCAAAAAAAAACAGAGAGAGAGAGAGAGAGAGAGAGAGAGAGAGAGAGAGAAAGAGAGAGAGAGAGAGAGAGAAAGAGAGAAAGAGAGAGAGAGAGAGAAGTGAAGGGAGAAAACGATGATAAGTTTTATTACAGCTACCAAATTTCAAACAAAAACATGAACTTATGCAACAAATCCCCATCTTTCAGAAACGTAAAAAACTAAAACCAACACATCTTGGCATCTTCCCAGATCATGAATTTTTCTTCAAAAAGAAAACATTCCATCACACCTGAAAAGGGCTGAAAATTAATTAGTAAAGGGAAAAGAATAACAAAGACAAATATGAGCTGAAACAACAATAATAAGTACCCAAAACTACATAAAGAAAACAACGAAGGCCCTTAAGTCAGAACAACCTGTGTTTCGGCACAAAACAATCAAAACAAGAATCAAAAGAAACACTCAGATAGAGTCAAAGTACATCCATAATTTTGGAATCAAGTCAGTTGGGCAATATTTACATACCTCAAGTTCGGGAGCTTCTCAGAGTTCCCAAGTTTTCGACAGAATGAGAGGAAATCTTCCGATTTCCCTTTGGAGAGTGAAACTAACCGTCCTGTCTGCTGGAGAAATGAAGGCTGTGGTGTTTGTGTTTGACTTTTATAGTGTCCCCCTATTTACGATGTCACTACGTGTGCAACGCTTAAACGTGTAATTTTTGGGTGCTCACTGCTCACATAGTAACATGTATTAGCATGTGTTTGGTTTAATTTTTTTTTTAGTAATTTTAAAAAATTTTAATATTTTTTTTATAAAAAATAGATATCAAATTATATAAAATAAAAAAAAACAAAAGAAAAAACCTAATAAGTCAAATTAATTGACTTTTTTTGACTTTTAAACTAAAAAATTAATAAAAAAAGCTAACCCAAACGGAAGCTTAATCTCTTATAATATTTTTATTTAATTTTATAATAATTAATTTTAATAATTAATTTTGTTAGAGTAATTAAGGCGCAGTGACGCAGTCCTTCTCTTCTTGCAGCCTTTATATCACTTTGCGAAATAAATAAAAATACCATTCGGATGGTTGGACAGAAACTTCTAAGTGTTTCTTATTTTGGTTAGAATTAAATTTAATATAAAAAATTAGTAATATTAGGATCTCACATGTTTTTTTGATTTATCAATAAACTATGAATAAAATTATGTATACAATAAAAAATTTAGTTCATGTTTAGTTAAAATGAAATAAATAATGAGATAATAGTTATAGAGTTACTTTTTACCGTTAGATAAAAAAAAATTTAAAATTTAGTACTAATAATACCAAGGAAAACTTAGTATTACTAATTCCATAAATAATAAATTAATAAATTCTCGGACTATTAATTCGATCATCGCAATACAAACGTGAGACTCACAATATCAAGAGAATAAAAAAATTTTTTTGATGGGCTAGAATTATCTCCTAATTTAATCCATCTTCCCCTAATATCTCATAAAAAAACAAGGCTTAAAATGGTTGAAAACGTGTCTTTATTTTCTAATATTTAAATGATATTAAAAAAAAGATATTTCTATTTGAGCTTATTATATTTTTTGAAAGGCAGCACTATTTCTTGAAAAAGACAAAAAAAAAAAAAAAAAAAGACTACAATAGTTGCTTTATCAAGTATCGTTACAATATGCTTAAGCACAATAGAATCTCAGTCCCCTTAGCTCTGTTATTACACAAGATCATGTGAAATCAATTGACCAATTAATTTTTGAAATCAATTGGCCAATTAATTTTTTGGTTTATTACCATTTATTTGGTATGTATAACCCCATGAGAGAATGTATATATATATAAATTTTATCTGTTATTCTGAAAAAAAAAAAGAGAAGATAGAAATTGAAAAGAGGATACTGAAGTAGCAGAAAAGATAGACAAATTCTAAGATTTTAAAGCTGTGAGAGTGAGAGAGAGAAAGACAGATGAGGTACGTTCGAGTAGCCGATCCTTGGAGGTGTTCCAACGTTCGGATCAACCGTTTTATTCTAGGAGAGTGACGCCGGCGTCA
>JAOTRH010164378.1:0-44259 GCA_034768845.1 Heliamphora exappendiculata
TTTATGTTTTTACTTATCATAATTAAACATCATTATTATGTACTAAATTTTTACTTAATTAGTATAATTATATATGTAACGATCGTAACCGACGAAAGATGAAGTAGTACATTAAATATTATAACTATTACTATTATTATTATTTAGTTAATTTAATTAATTGTATTTTTTTTCGAGATATCACATTCTCTCCACATTTAGAAGTTTGGCCCTCCAAATTATACTCGAGTTAGGTTAATAGGATCATACCTTCCGTAAATAGTTATGGTTCTCGTTTCTTATCGCAGCGTCACTTTTCTTAACGGGCTATAATACGTATCAGTCGCGTCTTCGTAACTGTGGTTTCGTCTTATCTCCACAGGTAGTCATGCCAAGACATAATTTGGGTCGGTGACGTACCTTCTTGTCAATTCTGGATGATTCTGAGGTGATCTTGGTCTCAGCGAATCGTTTTGGCTCTGCCGCCAAACAATTACTACTGAACTCTAGTCGTAATTTTTATTTATCTCGTGGAACGGATTATTCTTTATATGTAGGTTGGCATCTTGATATTTTATTTAAGGGGTCTGATATTCCATTCTTTCTTAGCATAAAAGATTTTTTCAAATTGGATTACTAGCATGTAATGGGTGAGAAATCAATGGTGAGATTACCTGCGATTACTTTGTTCCGTTCTGACGATCTCCCATGACTAGGATTATGTCCTCCCCTAGCTTTGGGTGCTGTTGTCATTCTTTTGTGCCTCGTATGGTGGTCACCTTGCGTTCTCGATCGCTTTATTCAAGTTTCCTCTTCCATCGTTGGCTGCTAAGAGTTTTGGATAATTCTTCTTGATATGGCCTTCCGTGCCACAGTTGAAGCATTTATTGGTCGCTCTCCAAAAAATTCCCGAGTGAACCCTCTTACACGTCGAGCAGTTGGTCTTCCAATTTATTGCTCTAAAGTCTTGCTTCTTTGAGTTTTTTTCCCTGGTGTTTTTTGAACTTGTATTCTTCTAATTTTGGGTTTCAATTCGTCTTCAAATTTTTGGGCCTTCATGTGCTCGATGTGAATCATATGTGGGGCGTATTCAGCTAAGTTAGTAAATTTTGCCTCGTATTCGGATACCGTCGTTTCTCCTCGTTGCTTGAATTGTTGGAACTCAGTGCACTATGCACCTCATAGGGATTGAGAGAAATATTTCTCATGAAAATAAGTTAGGAATTGGTCCCATTCCATTTGTGGGTCGCCTTGCTTCTTTAGGTTCTACCATCGTTGTGCCTCGCCTTTGAGCTAGTAGGTTGCCAAACTGACTTTCTGTGCTTCGGAACACATCACCACGCCGAATATCTTTTCCATTGATGCTACCCATTCGTTGGATTTGAAAGGATCTAGCCCTCTTTCATACATTGGCGGTCTCATTTTTAAGAACTCCCTCATATTCGGACCTTCTATTTGGTTTTGAACTTGATCTGGGGGTGGATTATTGCGATTAGGAGGGGCTGAATTTGGATTTTCTGGTTATTGGTCCTGCTCACGTGATTGGGCCAACTCAAAGATCATTTGGCACATCTCATCCATTTGTGTATTAACTCGTGTCATAAATTCATCTATGTTTCCACTATTGATTGTTCTACGCGTACTGATATTGGTAAATCTACATCAAAGAAAGATTGAATATCAATATAGGGTTTGAATGGTAGGCATTATGATAGTACTCTAGATTCTCATGAACTAGAAGAAATTTCATAATACGATAGTTAAGAGAAGTTTTTTTTATACATTTTTGATCGGTAATGACATCTAACTACTGTCCTATTTCATGGTATCTAGGTAAAGCAACTCTTCACCTTCCATATCTTATTGTTTGTGTCATACTATAATATCTTAGGCACAAAAAACAACTAACCTAAACAAAGATCTAAACTTATAGAACTCTTAACATTCCATGCTTATTGTAGTGGGGTATGTTTTGAGAATTTTATCAGTTTCATATCCTAATATTGCATATATGCATACACAAAAGAATCATCACTCCTCTCGATAAATTTTTTAAGACTTCCCGTTAGAAAAAATGGTGATTAGGCGTTCTTCTAATCAGAATTTCAAAGATAATCATTCGGTAGCTATGCACAAAAGATACATACGTGTGTGCAACTATTGTGTACTTAATTCTATAGCTCTAGGTTTTTAAAACTCTTGCTCTGATTCCACTTCTGTCACGACTCATTTTTAAACATGTTTGTGGTAAGCCAATGAGTTAAAGCTCACCAAAGGCCTCTATTGTTATTTAACTTTCACTTTATTTTATAAATTGCAGACTATTTTTAAAAAAATAATAATTCTCAAGAATGAAAAGAGAAGACGAGCCGAGAAAACTTAATTTTTTTGCCATTCAAACTTTTCGAGAATCTCATTCCAGAAGAAAATTCCAGAGCTAACTATTAGTGCAGTTAGCATCCAACATTATTTAAAACATACATCCATGGGCTAAATACAGAAATGCAAATCACAGGAATTTAAATAGAAAACGTGAATAAAGAAGTAGATCTTTCTTTCTCGGGTACCACTTTCTTTGTTCCGTCATGCGTCACCTAAAAAATGTTAATATCCATTAGCCACGCTAGTGTGAATTCAAACATATCAAGATTTCTAATTTTCCATGAATTATCCAGTTTTAAATTTATATAGTTAGAACCTTTTTACTTTATACCAAACACTATACTAATTCTCATCCATATTCTATACAACCCTCGGTATTTTCCTGCCCCCAAGTTGGAACCTTCCGGTATTGTTTTCCTATTCCCCCAAGTAGGGACCTTTTGTCACGCCGTTGCCCAGAAGCACGTGGACCCCACTTGATAACCCAACTTACAAAATAACCAAGGGGACTCCTTTTCATAAAACCATTTTTTTTTATAAAACCATTTTTTTTATAAAACCATTTTTTAGAGCTTTCTTAAAAAAAGTCTTAGATTTAATTTGGTTTAAAAGAAATTTTGTTTGAAAACTTCAAAAATATACTAAGTAGAATTCTTAAAACTTTCAGCAGAGTCTCCTCTGTTTTCGGACTATCCCAAATTTTTCCTATAAACCTGTCAAACTCAAATAACTATTTATACTCAGGCACCACCTAATTTTAACTCACAACCACTATATAACAATTTCGTAATTTCTAATTTCTCAACCACTGTGGTCTCATGAACTCAAACCAATCCTCCATATACAAACTATTTCATAAGAAAAACATATTCTGTCCATAATGCTTTGAAACATAAATGTAATGATTAACTACAAAAGACATCTATAAATAAGAGATAAAAAAAATGCATGCTTCTTTACAAGCACCCATGAATTACCAACAACATTACAAATTTCATAATCTTAAATACATTATTCAAAATTACAAACTACGCACTTCTTTCATTCTTCATTTACTTTGATCCTTCACCAAACTTCATGTCATGTCTCTTCCTCTTAAAACCTGTAAAGTGTTTGATGCAACCAACGTGAGCCGAAGCACGTAGGATAAAGACTAAAATAAGTGTAATACATGATTTAGGAGGCGTGGATGAGCAAGATGTTATGCAATCACTTTTATTTATTTATTTTGTTTATTTCTCAATTCACATACACATCCAATTTATATAACCTTCAGAGATAATATGAATTCGTTTAGATTTCTTGGCTTCAAATTTACTTAATTTGTCACACTCCAAACTCCAGACCACGTGAAACACCCACAAGCAACCAAACATAATACCCACCCCGAGAATACACTCTCAATATAAAATATACATGCATTGTATATAATCGTCAAACGGCTTACATTGCGCAGTTCCACCACCGAAAAATATGTAAACATACATGACACAAAAAGAACAAAAAAGGAAGACTACAGATCTTCTGCCTCTCCAGCTACCCCGGATCAACCAGCGTGATTGGTACCTAAAAAATATTTTAAATCCCACATCATGAGCCAAAACTCAGCAGACACTAGATAGCACATGCAATATAAGCTAAACATTCTAAGAAAACGAGGTGCAGTCTTAGACTCTCTTTCAATCCTTTAAAACAATTTTCACAAGCAAGAGAAAGCGAGGATTACAACCATGATGGACTCACAAGAGCCTCAAAAATGGTTTGAAAACTATTTTCATATCGCGATTCAAGCGAGTCTTAAAAATAATTCAAAAGTTAGTTTTATCCGTCCCATAATGCATTACATGCAATCCATATATCTTTTCAGACTTTCACCGAAGGACCACAGCTCCCGTCTAATGTAACACATGCTGCCTGTGCAACACACACAACGCACGCAACCCGTGCAGCACACAACGCACACAACTCGTGCATCTTCTCAGACTTCCACCGAATGACCATATACGCCCTCGTCACACCTCTTCATAGACTTTCACCGTAGAACCACTATCGGCCCTCATCACACATCTTCACGAACTTTCACCGTAGGACCATTATCCGCCCTAACTAATGCCTTGTTGATCAGAGCCAACAGATAGCTTTACGGACTTTCACCGTAGGACCATTATTTGCCCCTCAAATGTATTTTTACGGACTTTCACCGAGGGACCAACATTCGCCCCACATATGCATTTTTAACATATGCATCTTTACGAACTTTCACCGAGGGACCACAATCTGCCCCACATGTGCAATTTTAAGGCTAGAGTATTAACCAGTGCAACACATGCACACATAAAAATCATAAGATCACATATGACCACATATGTGAGACCTGTACCGATTCATTTTTGATATATATATATATGCATGTTCGGTGTTTTTGTACACGTTTTGGCGTTTTCGCCTTAATATGCTTATATGCGTTTTGATGCATGTTTTGATTTAAATAAGCATGCAGGATTATTTTCTAGGATTGTAGGGAGTTGCTGTGCGAATTTAAAAATATATATATTTTCGAGATATTTTGCCTATAAATATCTTCTTTTAGATATTTTGTTCAAAATATCTCTCTTTCTCTCTCTAGCTTTGAGACTCGCCAAATGCTCTCCCTTCTCTCTAATTTCTTGGGGACCCAGGGCTCGATTTTTAACGATTCAACGACGGATCCTTGCTATTGTCATCATGGTCTACACATCTATCAGGACAGAATTTGATTTTAACAAAGCTCATATTTGCACATAGATCGATGCGACATGTTTTCAACCCAACGAGGTAGGATTCTAGATTCTACTGCTGTATAAGGGTGTTATGTGTAATCTTATGCTTTTGTACCGTGTTAAACGCATGAAAATTGACTTTATTTCAAAAGGGGGGTTTGGGTTAAAATCATTTTTTGGCGTTGTAGGTGGATGAAAGTGTGTTTTGAGGGTTTCCTTTTAAGGTTTTGGCATGGGCTTGGGCGTGCTGATATCTGAGGGTGTTTGATGGGTGTTTGGAGGTTTGATTTGAGGTTTGGAAGAAAAACCATAGCTCAAAAACATTTTCTGGGTAGGATCAGTCGATTGAAGCTTTGAGTTCAGTTGACTGGATCATCATTTGGTGAGTTTAGTCGACTGGACTTGGGAGGTCAGTCGATTGAAATTCTTTCTGTTTGGGTACTCTTTTTCCTGAGAGTTTTTCAGTCGACTGGGGGCTTAGGCCAGTTGACTGGGGTCTTGTGTGAGCTGTTGGTGATGTTTTGGTGGTTCGATGGTTGGGTGTTGGCTTTCCTCGAGTGATTTTGATCGATGGAAAAAGGAGTTTTTACAAAAACTTTTAGGCAAAATGTGTTTATTGGAGGTTTGGAGCTCACCCTTGGGGTTGAGTCTCAATTTCTAAAACGTTTTGATGAAGTTATGTTTTTACATATTTTGTTTGATCTCCATGGTTCATGGAATGGATCTCTTGTTTATACATGTGTTGTATAACTATTTTTCTGGAAAAATATTTTGAAATATTTTGTTTGATCTCCATGTTGATGGATGGATCTATATATACATGTTTAATGTATATTTGTAAAATATTTTTGTAGTCGATCTACGGTTCAATTTTTAGAAGATTATCTAAATGTGCCGGGATGACGGGTATTTGGCACAAGTTGCCCTCGGTGAAAATCTAGAAATGTGCACAGCGTAGATGCTCTGTACCTTCGGGTTAGTCCTCATAAATTGAGTGTGGGTGCTTTGTACCCTTGGGCTTCGAGCCCGTAAATTAAGTGTTACATTATGGTGCTCCGTATAGAACTTGTAATTGTCTAACTGGTCCCATGATATATGGGGATTAGATAATGGACATAGATCTATAGCTGATACCTCTGTCCCCTTGTGACGGAGTCGGTACGTAGGATCATATTCTTCTTCTTTTTCGACCGTTGTATATTTTGTGAGGGAACAATGTTTTAGTTACCATTTTTCCTTAACTGTGTTTGGTTATTTGCATTAGTTGCAATGTGTGGTTATAAGGATTGAAAACGTGGGTTCTATGAAATAAAACCATTTTTGAGACTTGTGGTGGTCTGATGGAAAACCGTTTTTGTTTTTTGGTTGAGTTCGCTCCCATCATATGATTGTATATCCTGCTTTACAGCTTTATTGCCTGTTTCTCTTAGGCTTTAGCTCACGGGTGGGATTTTCTTGTCAAAACCACTTTTAGGTGATGCTGCGGATGACGACCATGAGTAGCTCTGGTGGTGCCTGCGGTGGCAGAAGACTTTTATAGTTTTTCTTTTTGGTATGCTTGTTCTTGAAGGCAAGTTTGTACGTCGTAAGGCGATGTACTGTATGCATGTTGAAACTGTATGTCTTTTTTTTATGAGAGATACTTTAGTTAAGTGTTCCATTGATTTCAACAGGTGGATTTAAATGTATGAAAATCTATATTTTCATAAAACTGGTGTTTGGTGGATTTTCACATGACCCCAGGTTTTGGGGTGTGACAACTTGGTATCAGAGCTCTGGGTTCGAATACCTAAGAGCCATAGGAAAAATAGGTTTATCACCTGGTGAGGTTAATTGAGTATGCTTGCTTGCATGTGTGTAAACATTATTTTATAACATGCTGATAGCTTTCTGAGCATGATAATTGTGTATATGTGGGTATGAAAGTTGGATCTCAGGATTGATGAGTCTTACCTTAGGGTGTTTGGAATAACAAATTTGGAAGCCAAATTAGAAATGCATTTGGCTGACATGTTTTCTAGTAGGGAATCGGAATAGGTTATCCAAATTGACAAGTCCGTCTTGTTAATTCTCCTCGGTATGTGAAACGTGTTTACATGATCTTAAGTGGCTATGTGATAGCATGATTCTGTGTTTATGTTACGTCGTAACATGTTGTAGGAAAGCTTATTTTGTTATCTTTCCTTTCTATAGAATTATGTCCATGCGGGGAGTGTGGGGACGGGGTCATAGCCGAGGCTGTGATTGAGGTCGTGTTGATGCTCAGGTTTCAGAGGAAGGAAACATTCCAGCCCCACAGGAATATGTGGGTGGTGCTGACATGGGCGGCGCGGATGTTGTCCAGTAGATGTTAGCTACTATGCGAGCTATGGCTGAAGCGACCAAGGCTGGTGTGAGGGTTCTTAAGTCAAGGGCTTCTGTAGCCATGAGGGAGTTTTGGCGGTTGGATCCTCTAACCTTTTTTGGGGAGCCAGACCCAAAGGTGGCTACAGAGTGGTTGCAAGGGACCACGATGATCTTCGATACTGTAGATATCAAGGAGGATACTTTGCGTGTGACATTGGCAGCGTTCCAACTACGGGAAGATGCTAAGGAGTGGTGGAAGTTTTCCAAGACCACTGTGGATGACACGTGGGCTGCTTTCACGAGAGTCTTGTTGGAGAAGTATTTCCTGAGATCTTCGAGGGATACTTACCGAGAGGAGTTCCTCTCCCTTGTTCAGGGGAACCTATCTGTGGTCTAGTATGAGGCCAAGTTCGCGAATCTGTCGTGGTTCGCAGCAGAGATGGTATCGAAAGAGGAGTTGCGCACTCGGAGGTTTGAGAGGGGACTCTGACCTGCTATCAAGGATAGGGTTGCAGCTCTGGATGTGGAGGTGTATATCAAGCTGGTGGAAGCTTCTATCCGGGTAGAGAACTCATTGGCAGATAGCCGCAGGGTTAGAGAGGGTAAGAACCAGTAGGGCAGTGGGGATACACAACTTCGGGGGCGCAGGAATAAGTTCTCATTTTTCCAGGTCGTATCATCCGCAGTCATCCACACCTACACTCTTAGTGGCCTCGACAAGAAAGTTATACCAGAGAGGGATGATCCATTATCGATGTGGACGGCCGGGACATCGTTTAGTTGAGTGCCCGCAGAATTGCCAGGCTCAGAGTTCAGCGCCAGTCCAATCACAAGTGAGAGACCCACCTATCTTCTTTGGGTGTAGTAAGTCCGGGCATATTCGCAAACACTGCCCCAGAGAAGGGAATGTCCATGGTGCGATAGGAGTGCCAGCTGCTTCATCTGTACAGAGGCGATAGGCTCTGTAGCAACCTAGGGCTCAGATGTCGAGGTTTGTGAAAGGAGGCGCTTCAGCGCAGTCGGTGAGGCAGCCATCGACTCAAGGTTATGGTGGGTAGACCAGACTGCCACAGGCCAGGGCTTATGTTCTTGCTGATCCCGGTGCTTCTAAGGCACCAGTTGGACCTGATGCTGCAGCTACTCCAGCCATGATCAAAGGTACTCTTATAGTCTTTAGATCATGAGCCAGTGTTCTCATCGATACGGGAGCATCACATTCTTTTATCTCTTCTGTCTTTACATTTGCTTTGGGGTTACGGATAGACCAGTTGGGTAGTGCATTGAGCGTAGAGATCCTAGTGTGTGGAAAGGTGTTGTTGAGTAGAGTTTGCAGATCATGTGAGTTAGGAGTCGTCGGTCGTTGTTTAGCATTTGATTTTATCATTCTAGACATGACTACATTTGATGTCATCCTAGGGATGGACTGGCTGACTACCTACCGTGCCTTCATAAATTGTGAGCGATGGAGAGTGTCGGTTTGTATGCTGGAGGGTGACTGCTTTTACTTTGTGGGTGATCGAGATGAGGGCTTGATGTTTATGCACGGTGCCGCTCGGGTTCGAGGGAACTTACGTTTCCTCTTTTTTGCTCTCAGGTTAGATGATCTGGGTGAAGTTCGAGGAGACCTACCCGTTGTGGTCTGCGATTACCCAGATGTCTTTCATGATGATTTGTTTGAGTTGCCACCGAGCCAAGATGTGGAGTTCTCTATCGATCTTGTTCCAGGAGCTGCTCCCATCTCTATGCTATCGTACCGCTTTGCACCAGCTGAGTTGCAAGAACTCAAGGTGCAGTTATAGGAGTTTCTTGACAAGGGGTTTATGCGTCTGAGTACATCGCCATGGGGAGCTCCAGTGCTCTTCGCAAAGAAAAAGGATGGTTCATTGAGATAATGTATAGACTATAGGAAGTTGAACTAGGTGACGATGAAGAACAAGTATCCTATACCGAGGATTGACAACTTGTTTGATCAGTTACGGGGGTAGTGCTGCTTTTCAAAGATTGACTTGAGGTCAGGATATCACCAGCAGAGGATTAGGGATGAGGATATAGAGAAGACTGCCTTTTAGACTCGTTATGGTCACTACGAGTTTCTGGTTATGGCGTTCGGTTTGATGAACACTCTTGGAACATTTATAGGTTTGATGAACCGTATCTTCCACCCTTATCTGGATAATTTTGTGGTGGTATTCGTCGATGACATTCTGATCTATTCGCCCATGAGAGAGATGCACGAGGAGCATCTACATGTTGTCTTGTAGCTTCTGAGAGAACAACACCTGTATGCAAAGTTGGAGAAGTGCAAGTTCTGGATGACAAAGGTGAGATTCCTTGGACACGTGGTGTCGAAGGATGGGGTATCAGTGGACTCATCGAAGACTGATGCAATGACGGGTTGGCAGCGACCGTGGAACATTTTTGAGATTCGTAGTTTTCTGAGTCTAGCGAGTTGTTATTGACGATTCATGAAGGATTTCTCTAGGCTTGTAGCATCGATGACACGTTTGACGCAGAAGGGAGTCACGTTTGTATCGAGCAAATCGTGTGAGTCAACTTTTCAGAAGCTAAAGAGGAGATTAACCAGTGCACCAGTGCTGACTATTCCTGAGCGAGGTTTGGGTTACACAGTGTACTGCGACGTGTCACATGAGGGTTTGGGTTGTGTTCTGATGCAGGAAGGAAAGGTTGTAGCTTATAGATCCCGACAATTAAAGATACACGAGAGGAACTACCCGACACATTATCTAGAGTTAGCAGCCATGGTCTTCACCTTGAAGACCTGGCATCACTATCTTTATGGTGAGCATTTCAAGGTCTTCTCTGATCACAAGAGCCTAAAGTACTTGTTTTCGTAGAAGAACTTGAATCTTCACCAACGAAGATGGATGGAGTTGTTAGAGGACTATGACTTTGATTTGTAGTACCATCCAAGAAAGGCAAATGTCGCAGTTGATGCACTCAACAGGAGATCTCATAGTTCGTTAGCTTCTGTGGCTATACGAGAGTGGGACATGCTTGGAGACGTTGGGGAGTTTGATTTATGTCTCGGGGAGACAGGGAGAGGTGCGACCTTATATTCGGTAGCTTCACAGCCCACATTGGTTGCACGCGTGTTAGAGGCTCAGCGGACCGACTAGGAGGCTCAGATGATATAGGACCACATTGCCAGTGGGAAGGACATAGCAGGATGGATGGTGAGTTCAAATCAGAGTCTGAGGTTGACAGGGCAATTATTTGTGCCAGAGTCATGCCGTGCTGAGGTGCTACACGATTTTCATCACTTACGTCTTGCAGTGCATCCAAGAGGCACGAAGATGTATTATGATTTGCGTCGTCAGTTCTGGTGGACAAGAATGAAGAGGGACGTGATCCGATTTGTGTCTCGATGCTTTACTTGTTAGCAAGTAAAGGTGGAACATTAGTGACTGGCAGGATTGTTACAGTCATTACCTGTATCTGAGTGGAAGTGGGAGAATATCACGATAGATTTTGTATCAAGACTTCCTTAATCGCCGGCAAGGCATGATGCTATTTGGGTTGTTGTTGATAGGTTGACAGAATTTGCACACTTCCTCCTTATTCGAGTGAGAGATCCAGTGGACAGATTGAGCAGATTATACATCCGGGAGATAGTCCGACTACATAGAGTACCTGTGACTATTATTTTCGATCGAGACCTGCGCTTTACATCGCTCTTTTGGCAGAGTCTTCAGATGGCCTTGGGGACAAGATTGACTTTCAGCACAGCTTTTCACCCCTAGAACGATGGTCAATCTGAGAAGACTATTCAAATTTTGGAGGACATGTTGAGAGCTTGTGTACTTGACTTTCAAGGTTCTTGGGAGGATCACCTATCATTGGAAGAGTTTGCATACAACAATAATTTTCAATCTAGTATTGGAATGCTACCGTATGAGGCTCTGTATGGTAGGCCGTGTAGATCGCCTGTTTGTTGGACAGAACTGGGAGAGACCACTATTTTGGGACCCGACTTAGTACGGGAGACAACAGAGAAGATTACAGTGATTCGTCAGCGCCTAGTGACAATGCAGAGTCGCTAGAAGAGTTATGCCGATCGAAGGAGGAGACGTTAGAGTTTACAGTGGGGGATCATGTGTTTTTGAAGGTCTCGCCACGTATAAGATTGATGAAATTTGGTCGTAGCGAGGAAGCTATCACCATGTTTTATTAGACAGTTCAAGATCCTGGAAAGGATTGGGATGGTAGCATACCATATGGAATTGCCACCTCAGTTAGCATCTGTTCATAACGTATTTCAAGTTTCCAAGCTTCAGAGGTATGAGCCTAATCCTTCACATGTTCTGGATTGGACTGAGCTGCAGGTTGATGAGGATGTTACGTATGAGGAGCACCCAGTGAAGATCTTAGATACGAAGGAACAACTGTTACAGGGGAGAACGATTGCTTATGTCAAAGTTCAGTGGCTTCACCACAGGGTTGAAGAAGCGACTTGGGAGCTTGAGTCTGGGGTTCGTGCGAGATAGCCGGAGTTATTTACCTCGTGACCTAGTAGTGAATTTCGGGGGTAAAATTCCTTAAGAGGGGGAGAGTTCTGAGACTTTGTACCATTTCATTTTATATATATATATGCATGTTTGGTGTTTTTGTACACGTTTTGGCGTTTTCGCCCTAATATGCTTATATGCGTTTTGATGCATGTTTTGATTTAAATAAGCATACGGGTTGTTTTTCGGGCTTGTAGGGAGTTGCTGAGCGAATTTCAAAAAAAAAAAATATTCTAGATATATTTTGCCTATAAATATCTTCCTTTAGATATTTTGTTCAAAATATCTTTCTCTTCCTCTCTCTAGCTTTGAGACTCGTCAAATGCTCTCAGATCTCTCTAACTTCTCGGGGGCCTGGGGCTTAGTTTTCTACGACATAACAACGGATACTTGCTATTAGCATCGTGGTCTACACATCTATCCGGATGGAATTTGATATCGACGAAGCTCGGATTTACACGTAGATCGAGGCAATAAGTTTTGACCCAACGAGGTAGGATTCTAGATTCTACTGCTATATAAGGGTGTTATGTGTAATCTTATGCTTTTCTACCGTGTTAAACGCATAAAAATCGACTTTGTTTTAAAAGAGGGGTTTGGGTTAAAACTATTTTTCAGCGTTTTCGGTGGATAAAAGTGTGTTTTGAGGGTTTTCTTTTGAGGTTTTGGCGTGAGGCTTAGGCATGTTAATATCCGAGGGTGTTTGATGGGTGTTTGGAGGTTTGATTTGAGGTTTGAAAGCAAAACCGAAGCTCAAAAACATTTTTTGGGCAGGAACAATCAACTGAAGCTTTGAGTTCAGTCGACTCGATCATCATGTGGTGAGTTTAGTCGACTGGACTTGGGAGGTCAGTTGACTAAAATTCCTTCTGTTTGGGTACTCTTTTTTCAGAGAGTTTTTCAGTCGACTGGGGGCTTGGGCCAATCGACTGGGGTCCTGTGTGGGATGTTGGTGATGTTTTGGTGGTTCGATGGTTGGGTGTTAGCTTCCCTCGAGTGATTTTGATTGATGGAAAAAGGAGTTTTTATGAAAGCTTTTGGGAAAAAAGTGTTTATTGGAGGTTTGGAGCTCACCCTTGGGGTTGAGTCTCAATTTCTAAAACGTTTTGATGAAGTTATGTTTTTACATATTTTGTTTGATCTCCATGGTTCATGGATTGGATCTCTTATTTATAAATGTGTTGTATAACTATTTTTCTGGAAAAACATTTTGAAATGTTTTGTTTGATCTCCATGTTGATGGATGGATCTATATATACATGTTTAATGTATATTTGTGAAATGTTTTCGTAGTCGATCTACGGTTCGGTTTTTAAAAAATTATCTAGATGTGCCGAGATGACGGGTATTTGGAACGAGTTCTCCTCGGTGAAAGTCCAAAAACGTGCGCAGTGTAGGTGCTCTGTACCTTCGGGTTAGTCCCCGTAAATTGAGTGTTGGTGCTCTGTACCCTCGGGTTTTGGGCCCGTAAATTAAGCGTTATGTTATGGTGCTCCGTATAGAACTTGTATGTAATTATCTAACCGGTCCCATGATGTATGGGGATTAGATAATGGACATGGATCTATAGTTGATACCTTTGTCCCCTTGTGATGGAGTCGGTGCATAGGATCATATTCTTCTTCTTTTTCCACGATTGTATATTCCATGAGGGAACGATGTTTTGGTTACGGTTTTTCCTTAACTGTGTTTAGTTATTTGCATTAGTTGCAATGCATGGTTCTAAACATTGAAAACGTGGGTTTTGTAAAATAAAACCATTTTTGAGACTCGGGGTGGTCTGATGGAAAATCATTTCGGTTTTGTAGTTGAGTTCGCTCCCACCATATGATTGCATATCCTGCTTTACAGTTTTATAGTTTGTTTCTCTTAGGCCTCGGCTCACGGGTGGGATTTTTTTATCGAAACCATTTTCAGGTGATGCTATGGATGATGACCATGAGTAGCACTAGTGGTGCCCGCGGTGGTAGAAGACTTTTATAGTTTTTCTTTTTGGTATACCTGTTCGTGAAGGCAGGTTTGTACGCCGTAAGGCAATATACTGTATGCATGTTAGAACTGTATGTCTTTGTTTATGAGAGATACTTTAGTTGAGTATTCCATTGGTTTCAACAGGCAGATTTAAACGTATGAAACCTATATTTTCATAAAACTGGTGTTTGGTGCATTTGCACGTGACCCTGGGTTTTGGTGCGTGACAACATAGGACCACATATCCGTCCTACAACGTACAACAATAAAACTATCCATAGTTCTATAAGCACAAAAGCACGTATAACCACAACGTTCCACATATAGACACCACATAACCCAACACGACATCACATGCCACACACCGTCATCCACTCACCAGAATGACCCGTCCCCACACCGGGACAACCAACACCTAAACCAGAGGCCAACACCTGAACCTCCCGCCGATCGGATCTCAAGAAACCCCACCTTTAAATCGAAGCACGAACCCACACGTTTTGCACATAACCAGCACGCACACAACCGTTCCACAACACCCAAAACTAACTATGCACGTCACACCCGAGGACGGCACCACAAAAACACCTGAGGCCACGACACGACCCCCGAAGCCACCACACAACCAGTCGAACCCCAAAAGGCATCCAATAGTATTTCAATTGACTAACCCCATTTTTTAATCAATTGATTACCGTTAGAAACCAATTGGAAACCAAGAAACAACCACCAAACAACCACACAAAAATAGCCTAGGCTAGTCAGCTGGGCCCCAACCTCCAGTCGATCGAAAGACACACTAGAAAAGCCAAAAACGCCCAAAACACACTGTCTAGTCGACTGACCCTCACGATCCAGCCGATCGAACCCCAAAAACCAAGATCCAGTCGACTGACCCACGGTGGAAATCATTTTTGAGCTACGGGTTCAGCCCTCAAAACCTCAAATCAACGCCTCCAAACTGCCATCCAACACCCTCAGACATACACATGCCTAGGACTAACACTAAGTCCTCAAAAGAAACACCCGACACCCGATTCCATCCACCAAAATAGATGTGAGACCCTCTACCACTTTATTCTTGATATATATACATGTTGACGTGTTTCTTTCATGTTATGTATATCATCGATGCATGGTTTATATTTTGGAGTTGTAGAACAGCATGTGTAGATGTGCTTTACGCTTTCTCGGACCTTGTTTAGGTTGGTTGGATTGGTTTTTGGGCTGAGAAACCACAACAGATTCCAATACACTTCTGGTCTTGAGTTCGGTCGACTGGAGGGGTTGGTTCGATCGACTGAACTCAGGGGTTCGATCGACTGAATAGTGAAATTTTTTGTTTTCTATAAATACCCCAGTGGCAGAGATATTTGTTTAAAAACCTTTCTTAACAGCTAAGAAACCCCTTTTCTCTGCCTTCTCTCTAGCTTTGAGGGTTTGGGGCTTGGTTTTGGGTTGATCCCTTTGTGGATCTTTGCAATCGGGGACGGTTTCGCATCCATCCGGTCGGATTCTCATTCTGACGCTATTCAGTTTTGAGACGTCGAGTTCTTGACTCTTCGAGGTAGGATTCTAGACCCTACTGCTGTATAAGTGTGTTCTATGTAATTATATGTATTTTCACCAGGTATAAATGAATGAAATGTCATATTTGTGTTCAAACGTTGTTTTTCGCTTTTTTGGGTTTATTACCGTTTATGACATGTGGATGTATGGTTTTCAAAATGTGGTTTTGAAAACAGTGGTTTTGTGAAAAATGGTGGTCTTTGATTGAAATCTCAACATTTTATGTTTTGGAGGTTTGGAGCTAACCCTTGGGGTTGAGGCTCAGTTTTGAAACGTTTTGTTGAAAACGGAGAAAAACAAATATTTTTGGTTTGATCTCCATGTTGATGGATGGATCTAAATACATGTATAATGTATTTTATGGAAATATTTTTCGTAGTTGAGCTACGATTCGATTTTTAAATGATTCGTAGATGTGCCGGGATGACGGGTATTTGGCATGAGTTACCCTCGATGAAAGTCCAAAATCGTGCACAGAGTAGGTACCTTTGTTATCCTTTGGGGTAATTCCGTAAGGAAGATCGGTTGGGTGCTACGTATAGAATTTGTGTTTATCTAATCGGTCCCATGATGTATGGGAATTAGATAATGGACAGGGATCTATAGTTGCTACCTCTGTTCCCTTGTGGTGGAGTCAGTACATAGGATTTATTTACTTGATCCTTGGCTGCGTGTTCAGAGTGGATCTATTTTACTCTTTCTCCTCGGTGGTGTAGCCCGAGTGGAGCATACTATTTTATTTTTCCTCGGTTGTGTGTGTTCCGGGTGGAAAATATTTTATCTTTCCCCGATGTGTGATCCGAGTGGGAAAATGACATTTTGGTTACTGTTTTTCTTTAACTGTAAAATGTTGTTTTGCATTGTATAAATGCTTAGTTGTGGAGGTAAAACTGTGTTGGAGGTTTATGGAAAACTTGGGGTTTTATGACGTAAAACCTTTTTAGTTTGGGGTTGAGTTCACTTCCACTATATGATTACATATCTTGCCTTCTTTACAGCTTTATAGCTTGTTTCTATTGGGCTTCGGCTCACGGGTGGAATTTTCTGTAAAACCATTTTCAGGTGATGATATGGAGTTTAATCTGGAGTAGATCTTGTGGTGCCGTGATGACGGATGGCGGAAGACTTTAGTAGTTTTTCTTTTTGGTATGCCTGTTCCTGGAGATAGGTTTTGTACGCCATAAGCTGATATACTTATGCATGTTTTACAGGATGTTTACTGTTTATGAGAGATGCATATTGGGTTTTCATTGGATTTCAATAGGTGAATTTGAATGTATGAAAATCTATTTTTATAAAATTGGTGTTTTGTGGATTTTCACGTGACCCTGGATTTTGGGGCTTGACAACTTGGTATCAGCACTTTGGGTTCGAATACCTAAGAGCCATGAGAAGAGGGTTTATCACCTGGTGAGGTTGAATGTATATGCTTTCTTGCATGTATTTAGACGTTGGTTTATAATATGTTAATAGCTTTCTGAGCATGATCATTGTGTATACGTGTGTATGGAGGTTGAATCTCAGGATTGACTAGTCTTGTCTTCGGGCGTTTGGATAAACATATTTGGAAGCTAAGTTAGAAGTATGTTTGGCCGACGTGTATTCTAGCAAGGAATCTGAATACGTTATCCAAATTGGCGCGTCTGTCTTGTTAGCTCTCCTCGGTATGTGAGATGTGTTTGCATAATCTTACGTGGCTATGTGATAGCATGATTATGTGTTTATGTTACGTAGTAACATGTTATAGGAAAGCTTATCCTATTATTTTGCTTTATATAGAATTATGTCCACGCGGGGAGTGCAGGGACGGGGTCGTGGCCGAGGTCGTGCTTATGTTTAGGTTCCAGATGAGGGAGACATTCATGCCCTATAGGAACAAGTGGGCAGTGCTGATGTTATACAGGAGATGCTTGTCACTATGAGAGCGATGGCTGAAGCATCCAGGGCTAGAGTGAGGGCTCCTGAGCTAAGAGCCTCTGTGGCTATGAGGGAATTTCGGCGGTTGGATCCTCCGACCTTTTCTGGGGAGCCGGACCCCAGGGTTGCTACTGAGTGGTTGGAAGTGACCACAGCTATCTTTGATACTCTTGATATCGAGAAGGATGCTTTGCACATGAGATTGGCAGCGTTCTAACTGCGGGAAGACGCTAGAGAGTGGTGGAAGTTTGCCAAGACCACGGTGGATGATACGTGGGTCGCTTTCACAAGAGTCTTCTTGGAGAAGTATTTCCTGAGATCTTCGAGAGATACTTACCGAGAGGAGTTCCTCTCCCTTGTTCAGAGGAATTTGTCTGTGGTCCAGTATGAGGCCAAGTTCGTGAATCTGTCGCGATTTGCACCATAGATGGTGTCGATAGAGGAGTTACATACTCTGAGGTTTGAGAGGGGACTCTGACCTGCTATCAAGGATAGGGTTATAGCTTTTGATGTATAGGTGTATATCAAGCTGGTGGAGGCTGCTATCCGGGTCGAGAATTCACTGACAGATAGCCGCAGAGTGAGAGAGAGCGGGAGTCAGTAGGGTAGTGGAGATGCATAGTTCTAGAGGCGCGGGAAAAAGCACCAGAGGTTGTCTAGACCTAGTTCTCATTATGTTGGTTCGTATCAGCTGCAGTCGTCTACACCTGCACCTTTAATGGCCTCGACAGGAAGGTTAGAGTAGAGAGGGCTGATTTGTTACCGATCTAGACAGCTGGGGCATAGTTTCTTTGAGTGCCCGCAGAAGGGCCAGGTACAGAGTTCAGCGTCTGTCCAGTCACAGGCGAAGGACCCACCTCTATGCTTTGGGTGTGGTCAGTCTGGGCATATTTGCAAGCACTGTCCCGGGAGGGGAATGGTCAGAGTGCGATAGGAGTGCCAGCTGCTTCATCGGCACAAAAATGGCAGATACGTTAGCAGCCTAGGGCCCAGACATCTAGGTTTGTAGAGGGAGGCACTTCAGCACAGTCTGTGAGGCAGCCGACGACTCAAGGTCATGGTAGACAGACCAGACCACTGCAGGCCAAGGCTTATGTTCTTACTGATCACAGTGCTTCCAAAGCACCAGTTGCGTCTGATGCATCAGTTACTCCAGCCATGATTAAAGGTACTCTTCTAGTCTTTAGATCATGGGCTAGTGTTCTTATAGACACATGAGCATCACATTTGTTTATATCATCTACTTGTGTATCTGCTTTGGGGTTAGAAACAGACTGGCTGGGTAGTACCTTGTGTGTGGAGACCCCAGTTAGTGGGAGTGTGACGCTGAGCCTTGTTTGTAGATCCTGCGTGCTGGAGGTCGCCAATCGTTGTTTAGGGTTTGATTTTATCATTTTAGACATGACAACGTTTGATGTCATCCTAGGGATGGACTTGCTGACTAGCTACCCTGCCTATATAGATTGTGAGCGACGGAGAGTGTCGATCTGTACACCAAAGGGTGACTGCTTCTACTTTTTGGGTGATTGGGATGAGGGCTTGGTGTCTGTGCCAGGTGCCACGCCAGTTCGAGGGAAGTTGGGTTTCCTCTTTTCTTCTCTCAGATTGGATGTGCCGGTTAGGGTTTGAGGGGAGTTACCCCCTGTGGTGTGTGACTATCCAGACATCTTTCCAGACGATCTGTTTGAGTTGCCACTGAGCCGTGATGTAGAGTTCTCCATTGATCTTGTTCCAGGAGCTGCTCCTATCTTATGCCATCTTATCGCTTTGAACCTGCTGAGTTACGAGAACTCAAGGTGCAGTTATAGGAGTTGATAGACAAAGAGTTTGTACGACTGAGTACGTCACCGTGGGGAGCACCAGCTTTGTTCGCGAAGAAGAAGGATTAGTCGTTGAGACTGTGTATAGACTACAGGAAGCTGAACCAGGTGACAATGAAGAACAAATATCCTATGCCTAGGATTGATGACCTGTTTGATCAGCTGAGGGGATCGCGCTGCTTTTCGAAGATTGACTAGATGTCAGGGTAACATCAGCTGAGGATTAGGGACGAGGACATTGCAAAGATCGCCTTTCGGACTTGTTATGGTTACTACGAGTTTCTAGTCATGCCGTTCGGTTTGACGAATGCCCCTACGACATTTACGGGTTTGATGAACCATATCTTTCACCCTTATTTGGACAGTTTTGTGGTCATGTTTGTGGATGATATACTGATCTATTCACCTGCGAGAGAGATATATGAGGAACATCTGCATGTTCTCTTATAGCTTTTGAGAGAACATTGCTTGTATGCAAAGTTCGACAAGTGTGAGTTTTGGATGTCAGAGGTGAGATTCCTTGGGCACGTGGTGTCAAAGGATGGGGTATCAATAGACTTGTCAAAGACTGATGCTGTAATGGATTGGGAGCGACTGAAAAACGTCTTTGAGATTCGTAGTTTTTTTGGTTTGGCAAGTTATTATCGGCGGTTCGCCAAGGACTTTTCTAGGTTAGCAACACCTATGACGCGTTTGACACTGAAGGGAGTTATATTTGTCTGGAGTGAGTCCTGCGAATCAACTTTCCAAGAGCTGAAGAGGAGATTGACCAGTGCGCTAGTGTTGATTATTCCAAAGTGAGGTCTGGGGTATACAGTGTACTGTGACGCGTCACTCGATGGTTTGGGCTGTGTGTTGATGCAGGGAGATAAGGTTGTAGCCTACGGCTCGCGACAGTTGAAGACACACGAGAGGAACTACCCAATGTATGATCTGGAGTTGGCAGCCGTGGTCTTCGCCTTGAAGACATGGCGGCATTATCTATAATTTTGAGGTTTTCTCTGACCACAAGAGTTTAAAATACTTGTTTTCACAAAAAGACCTGAATCTTCGTCAGTGATGATGGATGGAGTTGTTGCAAGACTACGACTTTGATTTGCAGTACCACCAAGGAAAGGCAAATGTCGTAGCTGATGCGCTCAACAGGAGATCTCATGGCTCGTTAGCTTCTGTGGCTATGCGGGAATGAGACATGCTCAGAGCTATTGGGGAGTTTGATATGTGTCTCAGGGAGACAGGAGGAGGTGTAACTTTATATTATGTAGCTTCACAGCCTGCATTAGTTGCACGCATGTTAGAGGATCAGCGGACCAATTAGGAGGCTCAGATGATTCAGGACCGCATTTCTAGTGGGAGGACATAGCAGGATGGACGATGGGTTCAGATCAGAGTTTGAGGTTGACAGGGTGTCTATTTGTGCCAGAGTCGTGCTGTGCCGAGGTGCTACATAAGTTTCATTACTCACGTCTTGCAATGCATCCAGGAGGTACGAAGATGTATCATGATTTGCGCCGTCAGTTCTGTTGGACGGGCATGAAGAGGGATGTGATCCGATTCATTTCTCGGTGCCTTACTTGTCAGCAAGTAAAGGTAGAACACCAGAGACCAGCATGATTGTTATATCTATTGCCTATATCTGAGTGGAAGTGGGAAAATGTCAAGATGGATTTTGTATTAGGATTTCCTCGATCGTCGGTGGGACATGATGCTATTTGGGTTGTGGTTGATAGGTTGACAAAGTCTGCGCACTTCCTCCTTATTCGAGTGAGAGATCCAGTGGACAGATTGAGCACTTTGTACATTCGGGAGATAGTTCGACTACATGGAGTACCTGTGACTATCATTTCTGATCGAGACCCGCGCTTTACATTGCGCTTTTGGCAGAGTCTTCAGGAGGCTTTGGGGACTAGCTTGACTTTTGGTACAACTTTTCACCCATAGACTGACAGTCAGTAAGAGAGGACCATCCAGATTTTGGAGAACATGTTCAGAGCCTGCGTGCTTGACTTTCGAGGTTCTTGGGAGGATCATCTATCACTGGCAGAGTTTTCATACAACAACAGCTATCGGTCTAGTATTAGGATGGCACCGTATGAGGCTCTATATGATAGGCCGTGTAGATCACTGGTATGTTAGAGAAAAGTAGGTGTGACCACTATTTTGGAACCCGAATTAGTACGGGAAACGACAAAGAAGGTTGCAGTGATTCGTCAGCGTCTCGTGACAACTCAGAGCCACCAGAAGAGTTATGCGGATCGGAGGAGGAGACCATTAGAGTTTGCAGTGGGAGATCACGTGTTTTTGAAGGTCTCGCCACGCAGAGGGTTGATGAGATTTGGCCGTCGCGGGAAGGTATCATCACGTTTTATTGGACCCTTTGAGATCCTGGAGAGGATTGGGGTGGTAGCATATCGTCTAGCATTGCCTCCTCAGTTAGCATATGTGCACAATGTTTTCCACATTTTGATGCTTTGGAGGTACGAGCCTGATCCTTCGCATGCGTTAGATTGGGGTGAGTTGCGGGTTGATGAGGATGTCAAGTTTGAGGAGCATCCAATGAAGATCCTAGATACGAAAGAGCAAGTGTTACGGGGGAGAACAATTGCTTATGTCAAAGTTCAGTGGCTTCATCATGGAAATGAGAAAGCAACTTAGGAGCTTGAGTTTGGGATGCGCGCTAAATACGCAGACCTGTTTACCTTGTGACCTTGAAGTGAATTTCGGGGGTGAAATTCCTTAAGGGGGCAGAGTTGTGAGACCTTGTATCGCTTTATTTTTTATATATATAAATATATATATATATATATATATATATATATATATATATGTTAACGTGTTTCTTTCATGTTATGTATATCATCAATGCATGGTTTATGTTTTGAAGTTGTAAAACAACATGTGTAGACGTGTTTTACGCTTTCCCAGACCTTGTTTAGGTTGGTTGGGTTTGTTTTTGGGCTGAGAAACAACAACAGATTCCAGTACGCTTCTGGTCATGAGTTCGGTCGACTGGAGGGGTTGGTTCGGTCGACTGAATCAATTTTTCTGAGTTCGGTTGACTGAACTCAGGGGTTCGGTCGACTGAATAGTGCAATTTTTCATTTTCTATACATACCCTAGTGGAGGAGATATTTGTTTAAAAACATTTCTTAACAGCTAAGATACCCCTTTTCTCTGCCTTCTCTCTAGCTTCGAGGGCCCGAGGCTTAGTTTTGGGTTAATCCCTTTGTGGATCTTTGCTATCGGGGCCGAGGGCTTCGCATCCATCCGGTTGAATTCTCATTCCGACGCTGTTCAGTTTTGAGACGTCGAGTTCTCGACTTTCTAAGGTAGGATTCTAGTCCCTACTGCTGTATAATGGTGTTTTATGTAATTATATGTATTTTTACCGGGTAGAAATGCATGAAATATCATATTTGTGTTTAAACCTTGTTTAACGGGTAGAAAGCATATGTTTTTGCTTTTCTTGGTCGTATATGACAAGTGGATGTATGGTTTCCAAAAGGTGGTTTTGAAAACGATGGATTTGTGGAAAATGGTGGTCTTTGATTGAAATCTCAACATTTTATGTTTTGGAGGTTTGGAGCTAACCCTTGGGGTTGAGGCTCAGTTTTGAAACGTTTTGTTGAAAACGAAAAAAAATATTTTGAAATATTTTTGGTTTGATCTCCATGTTGATGGATGGATCTAAATACATGTATAATGTATTTTATGGAAATAATTTTCGAAATTGAGCTACGGTTCGATTTTTAATTAATTCGTAGATGTGCCGGGATGACAGGTATTTGGCACGAGTTGCCCTAAGTGAAAGTCCAAAAACGTGCGCAGAGTAGGTACCTTTGTTATCTTTCAGGGTAATTCTTGTAAAGAAGGTTGGTTGAGTGCTTTTGTCCCTCGGGTTGTCGGGCCCGTTAAGTCAGCATTTACGTCGTGGTGCTCCGTATAGAACTTGTGTTTATTTAACTGGTCCCATGATGTATGGGGATTAGATAATGGACAGGGATCTACAGTTGCTACCTCTGTCCCCTTGTGGCGGAGTCGGTACATAGGATTCATTTGCTTGATCCTCGGCTGCGTGTTCCGAGTGGATCTGTTTTACTCTTTCACCCCAGTGGTATAGCCCGAGTGGAGCATACTATTTTATTTTTCCTCAGCTGTGTGTGTTCCGGGTGGAAAATATTTTACCTTTCCTCAGTGTGTGATCCGAGTAGAAAAATGACATATTGGTTACTGTTTTCCTTCAACTGTAAAACGTTGTTTTGCATTGTATAAATGCTTAGTTGTGGAGGGAAAACAGTGTTAGAGGTTTGTGGGAAACTTGGGGTTTTATGACGTAAAACCTTTTTGATTTGGGGTTGAATTCACTTCCACTATATGATTGCATATCTATTGGGCTTCGGCTCACGAGTGGAATTTTTGTAAAACCATTTTCTTGTGATGATATGGAGTTTGATCTTGAGTAGATCTTGTGGTGCCATGATGACGGATGGCGGAAGACTTTACTAGTTTTCCTTTTTGGTATGCCTGTTCTTGAAGATAGGTTTTGTACGCCATAAGGCGATTTACTTATGCATGTTTTACAGGATGTTTACTGTTTATGAGAGATGCATATTGGGTTTTCATTGGATTTCAATAGGTGGATTGGAATATTTGAAAACCTATTTTCATAAAACTGGTGTTTGGTGAATTTTCATGTGACCTTGGATTTTGGGGCGTGACAATAGACAAAAAAACAAGTTTAAACCCCGAAACCCAACTTTGGAATAAACTCAGATCTAATGTAATCTAACCATTAAAAACATGCATGATTACACGTAGCACCCTTATAAGACATGAGAATCTAGGATCCTACCTCAGTGAGTTAAAACTCGACGCCTCGAACCACGTGCAAAATTAAGCTTCGTCGAAATGAAATTTCGTCTGGATAGATGCGTAGACCACGATGCCAATAATAAGGATCGGCAGTCTAATCATCAAAAATCGAACCCCAGGCCCGCGAGAAGTTAGAGAGAAGGCAGAGAGAAAAATGAGAAAACTTAACTAAGAAGTTTTAAAAATATCTTTTGAAAATATCCAACGTCAGATATTTATAGGCCTCCAAAATATCTTTTTTGAATTTTTTTTAAATTTGCACCGCATTGCCCCACAGCCTTGGAAACCTGCCCCGCATGCATATCTAAGCCCGATAATGCATCAAAAAGCATATAAAAACATGCACCGACGAAAACACCAAACATGCATCGAAAAATACCAAAAAAAAAAAACGGGTTAGGGTCTCACACAACTCATCCACTTAGTACATCTGTTAATTATTCCAACGTTATAGTATCATTAAACTCGCTTCAGCATCTTAATTTATCTCTTAGATTTTCATTTCTATTCTTTTCTTTTCTTTTCTTTGTCATTAGTCACCTTCGTCTTTTGTTATCTCTCTTTCCAATTCATCCATCTGTTATTCACATTTTTGTTTCATTTCATTAATCTCATATTAAACCGACGTAGGGTCCAGCTTATAGAAACACCTCCATATTCCCCCAATAGGCTACGCGAAGCCATTGGGTAATAGATAACTCTATAACTCACCACTACAGTCATCTGAAACCAACATAGGGTCCAGCTTATAGAAATCCCTTTCTATTTCCCCAATAAGCTTCGCGAAACCATTGGGTAATAGATAGCTCTATAACTCACCACTACAATCAGATATCAACGTTGAGTGCAGCTTATAGAAACCCCTCCCTATTCCTCTAATAAGTTATGCGAAGCCATTAAGTAATAGATAGCTCTATAACTCACCACGACAATACCCATTTTACGAACCCCAGTTGAGGGAACACGGTACCCAAATTCGTTTTACGGGGGCAAACCCGCTGGAACACGGTATCCAAATTCATTTTACGGGGGTAAACCCGATGGAACACGGTACCCAGCTTGTGCAAGTTTTTGGTCTTTCACTGCGTAGCTAGTCAAGCCCAACTTATCACATCCATATCAATCCTCCCCAGTTCAATATTTGATTAACCAAATCAATGTTCATTAACAACCAGGAGTCCACCTCCCCAGTCATTATTATGCAATAGGATCCATTTCAACATCAATAAGCCAATCATTACATAAGCACACCGCTTTTAATATCAATCAAGCTTTCATTATAAGCACATGTGTTCTCAACACGTTCTTTAACTATTACAGAGTCCAATTCTCAATTCAATATTATAGTTTCAAGCAAATTTCCATGATTTCCTCTCAATGTACATCATCATTCATTTCTGTTAACTCAAACTATTTTAGCATTGACATTCCCCTTTCTTCAAATTTGAAACCATAAACTTTCATACCAATTATAAACACAATGAATATATATTCATTTTATATCTTTAAAGTCATAAAGTGATCACAAGTCCAACTCTATCAAATATAACAAGTTTCATCACAGAATTTCATTGAACAAGTAGTTATCCTTAAGATTCCAAAATTTTGACATATATATACTATTCATTATCCATTATCTTGTTCATTTTGAATCCAATATAACAAGTCTTGTATATATATTCCATCGAGTCAAGCACAGCAATTAAGTTTTACTTCAACAACTTTCTAAACTTCTCGTTTGGTTGTAATTTTAAATATTTAGTTCATATTAACCCAATTTTAAATAAACCAACCCAATTTAGCGAATTAACTTAGCCATGAATTTGAACATGCTACTCCCAATTAAGAAATTTACATAGTGTCATTTTCTCTTACGATTTTCCATTCATTTGCATTATAAGTTCTAAATTAAATTTCAAGATTTAATTCACCATTTCATAGCTCCTTTTGTGATGCCCTGTCCTCTAGGCACGTCGGGATATACATAAATATAAAGAAATAGATATTTTAGCCATTCATTCATATTTACATACGTTAATTATTACATCATAAAAGAATTTTGAACCATTTAAAAGTACTTAACTATTATAGTTTCATCAAGAAATTTTAAAAATTACACTAAGCACAAAAAAACTGAATATAAAAACAAAAGCAGAGGTCTCCATTTCTCATAAAGCACCAGCGGATTCCATGTTCTCTTGGAACTCACCCTGTTCTTCAAACTTTTCTTCTCTCTCTGGGATGACTTCTTCTAAGAACTCCTCCTCACCTGTGGCATGAATGCCATGAGCCAAGGCCCATAAACAAAACGCTCTAACTTTCTAACTAATCTTACAGCACAAAATTCACCACAATACATACCATATAACACCCAGTCCAATTTATAGTCAAGGAGACAGAAAAATTTATGACAGGATAGCTGACAAGTCAATAAATTTATAGTCAAGGAGACAGTCCAACATGCACCCAGATTATAATAGGGATTTCACACCGAGAATCACCAAAGTAGACTTGATGGAACTCTGATTACCAAACCTATCCTCGCCTCATTGCAAATAGTAAATGCGTCACCAAGCGTCATGCCACTGCTGTTTTACTCAATGGAAATGGCGTGGGGGCGGGCCAACCAATATAATCATCAATCCTTATCCAGGCCAACAATTCCCACCTTAAGAACTAGGATACTCGTTTGGCATCAACCCAAAGTCTATGTCATCAAAATCAGAATACTAGCGACGAACCCATGGCGCCCAACAATATCAATAAAACATTTCAAACACCAACCAAATTTGTAACACCGAGGACGTACTCAGGGTGTACAAGGGACATATATCCCAAAATATTTACAAAAATGGCAACCAGGAACGCCCTAGATTTAGAACCAAGAAGAACAATTCAATACCGCCCATCCCAACAACAAAGTACACAGATGGACTCCAATATGCCAAGATGTAAGAAACAATGTTCATAATGTGTACCACGATTTCAAGTGCAACAATTTATAGTATGGCATCATCATGGCAAGACTCATGGTACAACGTGCAAAGTATAAGGTACAAGTATGAAAAGCACAAGCTATAATTCTCAAAATCTAATTCAAATATGATAGCATGAGTTTTAAATTATCATACATTCACTTAGAAACACTTATCAATTAATTCAAATTGATCATCATACAAAGACGTGGGTCTCAAAGCAAAGGGTACTCAATTCACACTAAGTGACTTTTAAGACCAAAATTGAGTATTAAATTAAAAGAGCCGACAAGGTATTGGTTATCTAGACTTGGAATCAAACTATGATTTTTAAACACCAATTAAATAAAAAAAAAATATTTCTCACAATTCTCATGTTTAACACTAAGGCCAAATCCTAAGGCAAATGGGTGAACATTTTATCCTAAGCAAAAATTGCTCAACAGTTTCTCCAGATTTTACCCAAATTTATGCTTCTCTTGCTGTAGGTTTTGGGGTATCAAATAAAGTCTAAATGAGCCCCTTTTTTTAAGTATGTCCTAGTTTAACATGTCCCCTACAAGTTTCATGTTTAGAGATAAGGGTAGTTGTTTGAAACAAGTTAGACGTTTTGATCATTTTAGAAAATAGGTTCTGTCAGCCGCCAAAACTCAGCAGAGCCGGATTTGAACAAAGGGTTTGAAATCATTTTAGGGTATCATCCTAAGGCTTTAAGGTTTGATTTTTGGGTAGAACATACTTCAATATGTTAGCTACAATGTTCATGTAGACCACTTTTGGAATAGATCACTAAAAATAGGTGGTTTGGGCTACATAAAAATATGTGACATAATGTTCCTTGGGGATTGAAACTCAATAGAGACTTTCAAAGGGGTTTTGACCTATCCAAACTCAATATTGTATTCTCATTTTGGGTGGATAGATAGATATATTTGTTATCTACAACTTTCATGTTTTGACTAATGTTCAGATCTCATTTTAAAATAGAGTTTCCAAGTCGGTAGTGTTGACTGGTCGAAAAATAACTCACTTTGGTAAAATTATAATATCTTGAGTTCTAGTTATGAAAATGAGTTGAAGGAAACTTTGGATGAAATATAACACACAAATATAACTCTGGACATAAAATTCATACTTAGATCAATTTTCTACATTGAGTTATGGAATTTCAAATCTCAGAGAAGAAACCTGAAAGTTCTCAAAAATTAAGCCTATTAGGGTTCAAGTCCTCTAATTATGTCATGTCAAGTTTTTATTCCATTTCTTAGCATGTTTGTGGTTTAGACTTTAATATCAATGCTCCAGTACACTTAGATGTCATCAAATTCAAAGATAACAACACACAACAACATCTCATGTCATTCACAAACATAACAGCCCCTAAATTCCTACTACGTTGCCTTTTCGGTTTGATTTCGGTTCTTGATTTTTAGAGTGTTTAAAGGGATGGGTTGAGAAATATTTTGAGGGATCTTAGATACAAAGTTTACAGGTTTTACTTACTTATTTTGAGAGATCAAAGAAGGGTGGAGGGTTGATTTGGACTTAGCTTTCAAAAATCTCCTTGATTCCTTCCTTCTTCTTCCTTTTTCTCCCTCAAACTCACCATATCACTCAAAAGCAAGTGGTTCTAGTTTCTCTCCCTCACTTGCATGAAAATATGAAGGGAAGAAGAGGGTGTTTGGCTTGGTTTATATAGGCAAAGGCTATGGAACATGGAGGGGACAAAAAGGTACCTTTGAAAGACTTTTTCTTCTTTTAATTAAATGAGATATGAGGTGAATTGAATGGGTACAACTTTTGAGAGTTAAAAATTAGATATGGGGAAGATAAATACAGCTAAGAGGCTGTTTGGGGGACAACAAACTGACCTCACATCAATCAAGGGATTTTGCATTGGTTTGCGTGCCCTTTTGTGTAAGAAAATGCATTAAAAGTTAATTTGATGTGTCTTTTTTGTATCTTTTTTCTACTAAGACCTATTATTTAAGTATGTTTATGATAAATTTAGTATTTTAAAATATTATCATAGTTTTCATAATAATTTATTAAATAGATGTAGTCTTTTAAGTCAAATTAAGCTATTTTGGTAATATATGACTTTTTTACTTATTTTATTGTGTATGAACTTTAATAATGATTTGTTTGCTTTTGTTGACTTATAACACTATATTATTATGTATATTACTTGTTCAACAAGTATTGAATCATCATAATGCTTAATTTAATGCATTTCTCGTTATTTTAAGCTAAAAAGAAAATAAAAAGTATTTTTTTGGAACTCTTCCCCAAAGTGATTGGCCACTAAGGGGTAATTTTTGGCATTTTTGATGTTATTTTGTCTTTTACCACTTAATTGTACTTAAATTCTTGATTTAGGATATCTATGTGTCAAAATTTGAGTTTTTAAAACTTTTTACTGTACTAGGGGCAAAATGGCCATTTTACCCTATTTATGAGAATTTTTTTATTTTTAACTCATTATTTCATGATATTTACTTCATTTAGAATGTTAAGAGACTCTTTAGGTGCTATGGTTTTGTTTCTTGAGTTTTGGACCATATTAGGGTTTCCAGGTCGAACTTAGGGTTTCGATTCGAGTTAAGGTTCTGAACTTCTTCTGTGTTCTATGGTCTCATGCACTATCTGTAACCAATACTTAAGGTTTGGGTTGGGTCTTTACACGGGTTGTTACAATTAGGGTCTTTACCAGGTCGTTACACCTTTTTCTCACTTATCAAACACAAGATGAAATTTGTTCATCCTCAATGGAATTAAGACATCCCTGACTCTTGCCAATTAGTCTTAGATTTACCCTTTAACTCTCGATTTAATGAGTTACTTAATTCAAATATTATCCATTACTCATGGTTTTATATATCATCCTTCCCAAATTTATCAATTCAACCATCAACTTATTTCACAATTTATAAATCCCTGAGTTTAAGAACTCTAACAACTATTTGAAACCTCAATTTAATCCCGCTATTAATTACCAGTTCTCTCATTGATTTATGTATTCAAACTCAATCTTCCGCAACTAACTTTAGTGTGGCGGATGATACACCAACTTAATTCCGACATCCTATGTCAAAGCTTCAAAAGTTTCCAAATTACCTCTAAGTTCGTCCAAGAACACAACTTTCGTTGTTTCGAATTATTAATTTCATACATTTATATAAGTTATTCAATTCTTAATTTATAACATTCATTAATTCCTCAATTCAAAGTGACTAAGTTTATCCTTAATCATTTTATGTAATCCAAATCAAACATTCAAAATCCAAGATTTTAGTTCTTAAAATAGTTCCCTAGTTTTCTAAGTCTTCCCGAATAAATTATAGACTCAAATTATATATTCAAATTCTATTACTCAGGCAGTTCAATTCATACTTTATGACTCCCGTTGTGTATAAATTATCCACTAACTCATGACATATGTAAGTTACTAGTTATAAACATATAACTAAATCTAAATTTTTTTTAATCATTCATAGATTTCTCTTAAGCATTAATTCTAACTTATGAAAATCAAGACAAATCAAAGTAAAGCACTTAAGATAGTTTAAATCCTACATGTCGAAGCCAAACATGCCACAATCGGAAGCCCTAGTTTTCGACCATCACCAAATACCTGAGTTTCTGCTAACAGGTTACGAAGCTATGGTCATAACACACTTGAATCTCAACCGATCGCTTGAAATTTTAAATAGAAGACGTCCAATTTCTTGAGAAAAGTAAGTGTTGGAAGCTCAGAAGTCTCCCTTGGTAGCAAGTTTCCATACTCGAAACATAAGAGACGGCATATGAGGAAGATGGGTCCAGCAAGGTAGGGCTAAGGGCATGCTTGGAGCTTTAAATTCTTGTATAAACCCACTAATTATTGGGGCCAAATGGGAGATTAGGCTCAAACTCAGTTCATGAAATCATAAAAAAAAAGAAACAGAGAAAACGGGAAAAGGGAAACTAAGAGAGATGGATCGTGAGAGATAGAAGATGAGAGAGACCGACGACGAGGTGGTGGTCGGCGGCGCCGACGGTGGAAGAAGCAGCGGGGTAGAGCGATGGCGGATGGTCGCGCACATTCTGCTTCGTCTCTCTGTCTCTACTTCTTTTTCTAGTGTTCATTGGCTGTCTCCCGAAACATCTCAGCTTCGGCTAATATATATATATATATTCTTTTAGAAAATTCTAGTTAAAAGCACAAAATTGTATTTATATAAAATTTGTAAATTTATAAATTTACTTTTATAGTTAATTGAATTTTAATGTACATCATATTAGTATGAAAAGTTTCCTGTATTATAGAATCATGCCCAATTTATTATTTTAGTGTTCCTACTCCCACCAACCGCACATAATATATTATCTTATCGTCAAAAAGCATTTCTGAAAATTTTAATTATATTAGAGTAATTAATAATTGTTAATAAATTCATACCGGTCTGCTACAATCTTCCCCCTTGGGGAATTTCATCCCCGAAATTCAACTCTAGTTCTCGAACTCAAAATCTTTTTGTCAACCTTCATGCTCATTCAAGATCATCAAATTAAATTCAGCTGACGCGTTCTATATGACCACAAAGGTTAGTCCAAAATCCAAAACCTTCGTACACTTTTGCTATCTGTTATCCTCAACCAAGAACTCAACAACCATTACCCCAACATTTTCTCAACTATACTTTCTTTTACAATCACAACCATTCAAATTTAACATTACTTAACTGTCAAAAGATTATCTTGTAATGAGCTATGCAAAGCATTATTTCCTTCATCATCTCAAATTACTACTTGGAGAAGAATCATGAACTGTCCTTACATACCGGATTTGATAGGGTAGTCATAGTCAACACACTAACTAGACCTTGTATGTTTACATTCTTAGCTCTTGACCTAAACCCATACTCAAATTGAACAACTGAATTGCAATGTACGTTTCTGACGGTGCCATTATAACAGATGATAACATTTCGAAAGATAACCATTATTGTTTTGAATAATGTTCCAGGTTCTGCTAATCTTCTAGATGAATGTACTTCTCTGGAAAAGATAGAATAGGTCTTCCCCTGCTAGGAATCTAATCCGTGTAACTATTTTCCACAAGCTTCTCACACTCTGCTTCGCCTGATCAAAGGATCGCTACGGACACGACTCTCCTCAAAACAGGGTTTATACTCAATAACTAACTTAACTATTCCCCATGCTCTACTGACACTAGAATATGATTATCGTACCACGCACTAAAGTATTCGACTCTTAACTCCTGAGTTCGCATCTCTAGTCATCAACAACACCGCGTTGTATCCCCACAGCCCCTTTTATGACAACAACCTTACTTTCACCTTTGGGGCATAACCTCTAATTGGGAAAGATTACAAGATCCATTAAAATTAGTGTTCAATTTTAACCCTTATCATTGAGATTCGATCACTCGTCATACTTCGTTTCTAGGTTTCTCATTCATTCTAAACCATCAACTTCATTATGCCCACTTAATGTGTTCCGCACGACTTTAGGGTCGTCCAGGAGAACACTCTTCCTTCTAATGGTCCCTTAACATTTCTCACAAATCTTTTACAAATTTATATTCAAGTCTAAAGACGATGCCTTTTTTATACGAATATGACCAAGAAGGTTAACATCAAGTTAAAACTTTTTGTTGTTCGCTATACTAAACCGAGAGCTCAACAACAATACCCTTTAGGTCGGTACTTGTCTTTTCTTCCGATTTCTAGTTTCTTGACAATTCTTTCTCCCACAATCACAATCGTTCAAATTCAATATTACTCGACGGCCAAGAAATCATTCATGAAATTCATTGTGTGAATCAGTGTTTGATTAAACTCCCGCAGGTAACAATATCACGAAGGATGGCTATTAAAATTTTAAGTAAAGTTCTAGGTTGCACTAACCTTCTAGATGAACAACAATGACTTCATTCGTGGAGGTAAGATGAACCATCAATTAATATGGCTCTTCTCCGCGAAAAGGTCATCTTGACACCAAATCAAATTCCTCAGTCTTGTAGAAATCACAAAAGATAAACTTATTCTTGAAAGGAGAAACCATGCCCTCAATCTTTCATGTTAATCTATTAAATACTTCCTTAGCTCACAAGGGTTAGATCGCCCAAGTATTCCAAATACTCAAGAGTCATAACTATTGCAATCCTAATCCAATCATATTTCTAAACATAAGGCTCTATATCAAAGTTCACCAAGGTTTTTATCCAAAGACATCATTATCATGATGCCACCTCACAGAATCATCTATTTCGAAATATCACTACACCTAACCATAAGATTACTATTGGTACAATTCTCCTCAAGATATTGTTCTATCGTACATAATGTCTCCTGACAGAAGAATTAACTAGTCTTCATGCCTTCCTAGCACCGAGACAATAGTGCCATAACATTATCTTACCAACGACAACTGACTACCACCCTTAGTAACCAATATGGTAATAACTTCCATTACGCATGAAGGCTATCGACTCTCGACTCCCAAGTTTAAATTTCTAACCATCAACCCCGACTCATCTCACACCCTAGCTACGACTTAACTCCAATCTCATAATCATAACTTTCCTACGGTAGGAACTATAAACCAAACAATATTAAATTCAATCTAACTCTTTCTCCTCAGAGGATAGTTATAAAATTTCTTTGAATTCCTAACATTTGGTAATCACCTAACACATAAGTCACAACCGAAAAATATCACATCAACAAACACTCACATACTGAGGTGAACCTTTAGAAATGACACGCCAATCCGGGTAACTAATCCAGATTTCTCATAGAAAGAACGTCAGCCAAACACTTTTCTATTTCGAACCCCATAATAGTTAACTGGACGCCCAAAGGCAAGTTATATCACTCTCAAGATTCAACCTCTATGCACACATAAACACATAGCATACGCAAGACAATTCAATCGCAAACCCATGCAAGCACACCATTCATGCCGTGTAGTGGTGCCTGTAATCATCAAGCACATCAAACAAATCATACACAGAGATCATTGTCACCCACAACTCATAGGTATTCGAACCTAGAACTCTGATTCCATTCTGTCACGCCCACACCCAGAGGCATGTAGACCCTACTTGATAACCCAACTTACAAAATAATCGAGGGGACTCCTTTTTATGAAACAATTTTTTTTATAAAACCATTTGTTTTTAGAGCTTTCTTAAAAAAAGTCTTAGATTTAATTTGGTTTAAAAGAAATTTTATTTGAAGGCTTAAAAAATATACTAAGTAGAATTCTTAAAAATTTCAACAAAGTCTCCTATGTTTTCGGACTATTTCAAATTTTTCTTGTAAACCTGTCAAACTCAAATAACAATTTATACCTACGCACCGCCTGATTTCAATTCACAACCACCATATAACAATTTCATAATTTCTAGTTTCTCCACCACTGTGGTCTCATCAACTCAAACCAATCCTCCATATACATACTATTTTTTAAGAAAAACTTATTCTGTCATTAACGCTTTGAAACATAAATCTAATGATCAACTACAAATGACATCGATAAATAAGAGACAAAAAAATGCATGTTTCTTTACAAGCACCCATGAATTACCAACAACATTACAAATTTCTTAATCTTAAATACATTATTCAAAATTACAAACTACACACATCTTTCATTCTTCATTTACTTTGATCCTTCACCAAACTTCATATCATGTCTTTTCCTCTTTAAACCTGTAAAATGTTTAATGCAACCAACGTGAGCCAAAACTCGTAGGATAAATACTAAAATAAGTGCAATGCATGACTTGTGAGTCATGGATGAGCAAGATGTTATGCAATCACTTAAATTTATTCATTTTACTTATTTCTCAATTCACATACACATCCAGTTTATGTAAACTTCAAAGATAATGTGAATTCATTTAGATTTCTTGGCTTCAAATTTAGTTAACTCATCCACTTAATACGTTTGTTAATTATTCCAGCGTTATAGTATCATTAAACTCGCTTTAGCAACTTAATTTATCTATTAAATTTTAATTTCAATTATTTTCTTCTTTTTTTGGGTATTTGTATTCGTTTCTTTTCTTTGTCATTAGTTGCATTCATCTTTTGTTATCTCTCCTTCGAATTCATCCATTTGTTATTCACATTTTTGTTTCATTTCATTAATCTCATATTGAACTGACGTATGGTGTAGCTTATAGAAACCCCTCTATATTCCCCCAATAGACTACGTGAAACCATTGGATAATAGGCAGGTCTGTAACTCACCACTACAATCATCTGAAACCAACGTATGGTGCAGCTTATGGAAATCCCTCCCTATTTTTCCAATAGGTTACGCGAAACCATTGGGTAATAGATAACTCTATAACTCACCACTACAATCAGATATCAACGTCGAGTGCAGCTTATAGAAACCCCTCCCTATTCCCTCAATAGGTTACCCGAAATCATTGGGTAATAGATTGCTCTATAACTCACCACGACAATACCCGTTTTATGGACCTCAGCCGAGGGAACCCGATACCCAAATTCGTTTTACGGGGGTTAACCCGAGAGAACACAGTACCCATCTTGCCCAAATTTTCGGTCTTTCACCGCGGAGCTAGTCAAGCCCAACTTATCACATCAGTATCAATCATCCTCGGTTCAATACTTGATTAACCAAATCAATGTTCATTAACAACCGAGAGTCCACCTCTCCAATCATTCTTATGCAATAGGATCCATTTCAACACCAATAAGCCAATCATTACATAAGCACACCGCTTTTAATATCAATCAAATTTTCATTATAACCACATGTGTTCTCAACACATTCTTTAACTATTATGGAATCCAATTCTCAATTCAATATTATAGTTTCAAGAAAATTTCCATGATTTCCTCTCAATGTACATCATCATCCATTTCTGTTAACTCAAACTATTTTAGCATTGATTTTCCCCTTTCTTCAAATTTGAAACCATTAACTTCCATACCAATTATAAACACAATGAATATGTATTCATTTTATATCTTTAAAGTCATAAAGTGATCACAAGTCAACCTCTTAATCAAATATAACAAGTTTCATCACATAATTTAATTTAACAAGTAATTATCCTTAAAATTCTAAAATTTTGACATATATAAACTATTCATTATCCATTATCTTGTTCATATTCAATCCAATATCACAAGTCTTGTATATATATTCCATAGAGTCAAGCACATCAGTTAAGTTTTACTTCAACAACTTTCTAAACTTCTCATTTGGTTATAATTTTAAATATTTAGTTCATATTAACCCAATTTCAAATAAACCAACCCGATTTAGCAAATTAACTAAGCCATGAATTTTAACATGCTACTCCCAATTAAGCAATTTACATAGTTTCATTTTCTCTTATGATTTTCCATTCATTTGTATTATAAGTTCTAAATTTAATTTCAAGATTTTAATTCATCATTTCATAGCTCATTTTTCCCACTTATCAAACACAAAATGAAAATTTTCCAACCTCAATGGAATTAAGACATCCCTTACTCTTGCCAATTAGTCTTTAGATTTACCCTTCAACTCCCGATTTAATGAGTTACTTAATTCAAATCTTATCCATTACTCATGGTTTTATATATCATCCTTCCCAAATTTATCAATTCAACCATCAACTTATTTACAAATCCCCGAGTTTAAGAACTCAAACGACTATTTGAAACCGCATTTTAATCCCGCTATCGATTCATTACCAGTTCTCACATTGAAGTATGTATTCAAACCCAATATTCTGCAACTAACATTAGTGTGGTGGATGACACACCAACTTAATCCTGATATCCTATGTCAAAGCGTCAAAAGTTTCCAAATTACCTCTAAGTTCGTCCAAGAACACAACTCTCATGGTTCCAAATTATTCATTTCATACACTTAGATAAGTTATTCAATTCTTAATTCATAACATTCATTAATTCCTCAATTCAAAGTGACTAAGTTTAACCTTAATCATTTCATGTAATCCAAATCAAACATTCAAAATATGAGATTTTAGTTCTTAAATGGTCCCCTAGTTTTCTAAGTCTTCCCAAATAATTTATCGGCACAAATTACATATTCAAATTCTATTAAACAGGCTGTTCAATTCATACTTTATGACTTCCATTGTGTTTAAATTATCCACCAACTCATTACTTAAGTAAGTTACGTGTTATAAACATATAACCAAATCTAAATTTTTTTTAATCATTCATAGATTTCTCTTAAGCATTAATTCTAACTTACGAAAATCAAGACAAATCAAAGTAAAGCACTTAAAATAGTCTAAATTCTACCTGTCGGAGACAAACATGCCACAATGGGAAGCCCTTGTTTTTTACCATCACCAAATACCTGAGTTTTTGCTAACTGGTTGCGAAGCTATGGTCATGACACACTTGAATCTCAACTGGTGGCTTGAAATTTCAAATGGAAGACCTCCAATTTCTTGAGCTAAGTAAGTGTTGGAAGGTCGAAAGTCTCCCTTGGAAGCAAGTTCCCATACTCGAAACATAAGAGACGGCATATGAGAAAGATGGGTCCGACAGGGTAGGGCTAAGGGCATGCTTGGAGCTTTAAATTCTTGTATTAACCCACTAATTATTGGGGCCAAACGGGAGATTAGGCTCAAATTCAGTTCATGAAATCATTATAAAAAAAAATCAAAGAAGACGGAAAAAGGGAAACCAGGGGAGATGGATCGTGAGAGATGAATCGAGAGAGATAGAACATGAGAGAGACCGGCGACGAGGTGGTGGTCAGCGACGCCGACGGTGGCAGAAAAGGCGGGGCAGAGCTATGGCAGATGGTTGCTCGCACTCTACTTCGCCTCTCTCTCTCTCCTTCATTTTCTAGTGTTCATTGGTTGTCACCTGAAACATCTCAGCTTCGACTGAGATGTATATATATATATATATATATATATTTATTTATTTATTTATTTATTTATTTTTCTTTTAGAAAATTCTAGTTAAAAGAATAAAATTGTATTTATATAAAATTTGTAAATTTATAAATTTACTTTTATAGTTAATTGAATTTTAATGTATATCATATTAGTATCAAAATTTTCTAGTATTGTAGAATCATGCACAATTTATTATTTCGATGTTCCTACTCCCACCAACTGCAGATAGTATATTATATTATTGTCCAAAAATCATTTCTAAAAAATTTAATTATATTAGAGTAATTAATAATTGTTAATAAATTCGTACCGGTCTGCTACAACTTTAGTGTTACTTTTTTGTCTTCCCAGAGCAAAGACCTTTGGTATTATTTTTCTGTCCCTCTAGAGCAAAGACCTTTGATATTCTTTTACTGTCTCTCAGAGTAATGACTTTTCGGTATTATTTTTTTATTTCCCCAAGTGGGGTCCTTTCGGTATCTTTATTATTCCCCACGTTGGGACGTTTTAAATTTTTACCAATACATTTATTGTATATGCAAAATTTATGCATACAGAGGCTTACTCACCCAATAAAAATATAGTAGACATTCATAACTTAATTTTTATTTTGAGATCTCATAATTAGGTAAAAAACAAAATTAAGAAATCAAAATATCTAAGAACTCACTTATGAAATCAAAAGACAACCGATTAATTCATTCCCAATAATTTTTAATCAAGAAACAACAAACGAAATTACTAATATTAGAACATTCTCATAGTCTTCTCAATTTTTATAAAAAGGAAATCTTTAGTCAAAATGGTAACTTTAAAAGTTTAGGTTCAAAAACTACAATATTCATTTTTAAGACTACTAACTAAATTTTTTTTTGATATAAACGTATAATTTAATTTAAAAACAATCTTTTTGAATTATGTTTATTTTGAAAACTTAGCTTACATTAAAAATGATGTTTTGAGTGAAAAATATAACTTAAGTTAAATTAAAAAGTTGACTTTAATAATTTGATACAAGAAAATCTTTTATGTGATTTTATTTTTAAATACCCATTTTAATTAAACTTAACTAATATAAAAATTTAGAAAGATATTTTATTCTATTTGAGTCTAAAAATTAAATTCAATATTATAAATTTCTAAATTTCCTAAAAAAGTATTTATCATTTCGTGTTCATAACATTCTTTTAATAATTATTTCAACTTTTTATTCAAGAAAATAAAGTTTAAAAACAATAAAATTAATTAATGAAAACACAGTGGCAAATAATGAACACACAGTGCATACTTTCATGGCAATTCACAAACACAGTGAACTCACACACCCATGAATCATATCAACACACAGTAAACTCGCACACCAATTCTACTCACGCCATATACACACACACATGCACACACTCTTAGCAACTTTCACACTCACAAACATCGCAGTGGAAAAACTAAAATCACAGAGGCTCTTGGTGGTGTATGGTGCATAGTGGTGTTCGATGATGGTGCGTGCGGCGGGGGTGGCAATGCTTGGTGGTGTATATATATATATATATAGAGAGAGAGAGAGAGAGAGAGATAGATAGACAGAGAAAGATTAGAGAAGGAGTCACGCCTCAAATACCAGGGTCACGCGAAAGCCCACCATAACATCATTAATGAAAATAAGATTTGCAGTTGGAAATCAAAATATACAACATTTAGATAAAAGATTTCTCAAAATTCAACTCTCATATACTGTAAACATGCAGTCTCATACATAAATAAGTATTTCGCCTCAAGGCGTACAAAACTTACCTTCTAAAACATGCATCACATGTAAAAGTATATGTCTCAAAAAAAATAGAAAAAACTACAATAAGTCTTCCGTCACCACGAGCATCTAGGTCAACTCCATATGATCACCGGAAAATGGTTTTCAACAAAATCCCACACCATGAGCCGAAGCCCAATAGGAACAGACTATAAAGCTGTAAAGCAGGTTATGCAATCATAAGTATGCATACTCAACCACATGAGCCAAAAAGGTTTTCTTCTAAAAAATCATAAGTTTTCCATTCTTAAAACTATGCATATCATCCACACAAATATCATCCCACAGTTAAGGGAAAGCAGTAAAAAATACAGTATGCTCCACTCGGGCCACACAGCCGAGGAGAAAACAAGATAAAATAAAATTCTATGTACCGACTCTACCACACAGTCAAAGGTAACAACTATAGACTCTTGCCCATTACTCTAGAACCACTCATGGTCTGCTAAATAATGACAAGTTCTATACAGAGACACGACAACGACACCATTAACGGAGGCAACTAGCTTAATTTATGGGCCCAAAACCCGAGGGTACAAAGCACCCACACAAGACATTCACGGAGACAGCCGGCTTAATTTACGGAGATTAACTTGAAGGTACAAAGCACCTACGCTGCGCACGTTTTTGGACTTTCACCGAAGAGAAATGTAAGCCCAACTCAACATACAAGTAAATTACAGGGATTAACTCAAAGGTACAAAGCACCTACGCTGCGCACGTTTTTCAACTTCCACCGAGGAGCAATGTAAGCCCAACTCAACATATCCACTGTCACGGTACATCTATGGAAAATATTTTAAAATTCCAACCTTAGCTCAACTACGAAAACCCAAAAATAGTTTATACAACGCATGTATAAAAGAGATCCAACCATCAACATGGAGATCAACAACCATGTAAAAATATATTTCCAACAAAACATTTTAAAAGTTGAGACTCAACCCCGAGAGTTAGCTCAAAACCTTCAAAAACACGTTTTTCACAAAACACCTCGTTTTCAAACCTCCTTTTAAAAACCACGGATATCAACACACCTGAATCATGTGTAAAACCAAGAAAGTCGTAAAAACCCACTTTTTACCCAAAAACCAAGGTTTAAACATAAAAATCACAATTAATGTATTTTCTATCCGGTGAAAACACATATAATTATATATAACACCATTTAACAATAGTAGGGTCTAGAATCCTACCTCGATGAGCCGAAACTCAAAACTTCAAAAATCAAACTTCGTCGAAACAAGAATTCGTCTCGATGAACGCGGAGCTTACGGCGCGTACAGCAAGGATCCGTAAACAAACTAACAAAAAACTAAGCATCAGGCCCACAAATCTAGAGAGAAGGCAGAGAAAAGGGGAAACTTAGCTTAGAAGCAAAGCTTTTAATAAATATCTCCACGGCTGGATATTTATAGAATGGCAAAATATCTCGATCCAGTCGACCGAACACCCTTGTCCAGTCGACTGAACATACACATTGTCGCCCCAGGTGACTGGATCCTCTAGTCCAGTCGACTGGACTGCTGAGCAGTGTGTTTTTCAATGCAAAATAGGTTTTTTGCTCCAAACACTAGCCAAACAAGCCTCAACCAAACCTGAGAAAGCGTAAAACATATTTTACATGATGTTCTACAACTTTGAAACATAAACCATGCATTGAGGCTTTTCATATACTGCAAGAAACACATCAAATATAAAAATGATTCAAAATGAAACAGTTCTGGGTCTCACAACTCTCCCCCCTTAAGGAATTTTACCCTCGAAATTCACTACAAGGTCACATGGTAAAAAGCTCTGGGTATCTAGCATGCATCCCAGACTCAAGCTCCTACGTCGCTTTTTAAATTCAGTGATGAAGTCATAGGACCTTGACAAAATCAATTGTTCTGCCCCTCAACGATTGCTCCTTCGTGTCTAGAATCTTCACTGGACGCTCCTCATAAGTGACATCCTCATCAACCCGCAGTTCACCCCAATCTAACACATATTAAGGATCAGGCCCATACCTTCGAAGCATAAAGACATGGAATACGTTGTGCATATATACTAACTGAGGTGGCAAAGCTAAACGATATGCAACCTCTCCAAATACTTAAATACACTTGTAAGAATATTTAAATATTGTCTACACTAGTACTTACATATTTCATCACAAGGTTTTGCTTATAAGTTTAATACAAATTGACTTGTGATTTAAATAAGTAATAATTTTGTGAACTAACAGATCATACACTTGTGTTTGATTATTAAATCTAAGTTTTTAAAATATCCAATTCACCCCCCTCTTGAAATTACACACGTAATATCAGTTGTCACGCCCTAAACACTAGGGTCACGTGAAAGCCCACCATAACACCATTAATGAAAATAAGATTTGCAGTTAGAAACCAAAATATACAACATATGGATAAAAAATTCTCCAAAGTTCAGCTCTCATAAACTGTAAATATGCAGTCTCATACATAAATAAGTATATCACCTCAAGGCATACAAAACTCGCCTCTTGAAATAGGCATCGCATGTAAAAGTACATATCTCAAAAAAAATAAAAAAAATTACAACAAGTCTTCTGTCACCACGAGAATCTAGGTCAACTCCATATGATCACCTGAAAATAGTTTTCAACAAAATCTTACACTGTGAGCCGAAACCCAATAGGAACAGACTATAAAGCTGTAAAACACATGAGCCAAAAATCTTTTCCTCTAAAAAACCACAAGTTTTTCATCATTGAAACTATGCATATCATCCACACATATATCACACCACAGTTAAGGAAAAGTAGTAAAAAATACAGTACATTCCACTCAGGCCACATAGCCGAGGAGAAAACAAGATAAAATAAAATTTTATGTACCGACTCTACCACACAGACAAAGGTAACAACTATGGACTCTTACCCATTACTCTGGAACCACTCATGGTCTGCTAAGTAATGACAAGTTCTATAAGAGTCACGACAACGACGCCATTAACAGAGGCAACTGGCTTAATTTACGGACCCAAAACTCGAGGGTACAAAGCACCCACGCAATGCCATTCATGGAGGCAACCGGCTTAATTTACGAGAATTAACCCAAAGGTACAAAGCACCTACGCTGCGCACGTTTCTGGACTTCCACCAAGGAGCAATGTATGTCCAGCTCAACATACCCACTATCACGGTACATCTATGAAAAATATTTTAAAAATCCAACCATACCTCAACTACGAAAACCCAAAAATAGTTTATACAACACATGTATAAAAGAGATCCAATCCATCAACATGGAGATCAACAACCATCTAAAAACATGTTTCTAACAAAACGTTTTAAATGCTGAGATTCAACCCCGAGAGTTAGCTCCAAACCTCCAAAAACACATTTTTCACTAAACACCTCATTTCCAAACCCCCTTTTGAAAACCACGGATATCAACACAACCGAATCATGTGTAAAACCAAGAAAGGCGTAAAAATCCACTTTTTACCCAAAAAACCCAGGTTTAAACATGAAAACCATATTTAATATATTTTTTACCCGGTGAAAATACATATAATTACATATAACACCATTTAACAACAGTAGGGTCTAGAATCCTACCTCGATGAGCCTAAACTCGAAGCCTAAAAAACTGAACTTTGTCAAAACGAGAATCCGTTCGGATGAACGCGAAACTTACGACGCGTACAATAAGGATCCGTAAACAAACTAACAAAAAACCAAGCCTCGGGCTCACAAATCTAGAGAGAAGGCAAAGAAAAGCAAAAACTTAGCTTAGAAATAAAGCTTTTAATAAATATCTCAGTGGCTGGATATTTATAGAACGAAAAAATATCTCAGCCCAGTCGACCGAACACCCTTGTCCAGTCGACTGAACATGCACACGGTTGCCCAAGTCGACTGGATTCTCCAGTTCAGTCGAATGGACTACTGAGCAGTGTGTTTTTCAACAAAAATAGGTTTTTCGGTCCAAACACTAGCCAAACATGCCTCAACCAAACCCAGGAAAGCGTAAAACACATTTATACATGCTATTCTACAACTTTGAAACATAAACCATGCATCTAGGCTTTTCATATACTGAAAGAAACACATCAAATATATAAAGGATCCGAAATGAAACGGTTCTGGGTCTCACAAGGAGTGTCCGGCAGTCTGCGTGGACGGCGGCGGAAACGGCAATGGAGATGGCTAGCGTCGTCAGCGTGGGAAAGGGGGTCAGGTTGGCTTGTCGGCGCCTGCTTCTCTTTTCTCCTCCCCTTTTTTTTCTTTCTTTCTAACTTTCTAAACCTAATAACCCTAATTCTAATACCCAATTCCTGAAGCGGCTTTAATCTAATAGCTTTATACATATACTACTTGATAACCTCCGGCCAAGAACCTATTGCACATCTATATATATACTGCTTGAAATCCTCCGGCTAAGATATATATA